>JTDE01007771.1:21218-37744 GCA_014338405.1 Paragonimus skrjabini miyazakii | reverse complement strand
TTGTGAGTAATGGTCAGGTTGCCCGATCGCCTCGAGAGGAGACACAGTTACTGTCTGTTAACTCCAATTGATGACCCCTCGACTAGGACTTCTCTTCTTTTCGAAAGGGGCTGACTGGAAAGTCTATGGAAATGCGACAGCTGCGATCAATCGTGGGTGATGTTCAGTCTATATGAAAATCAAAATCCCCTACTACTCATCAGTAATCAAATACCGCTCAACAAATCAATGTTTTAAAATTATTGACTCAAGCGACGTGATTGAACCACAAACTAAAGGTTATTCGGTGGGGAAACAGAATGAAGCAAACTACGCTTGACCAGCTTTGAAACCTTCTGGAGACTGCGAGGTAGCTAAGAATATAATCTCCTTTCCCTGATTTCACCTTTCTAACTTTCGTTCTTTTAACCAAGGACCCATGCATCTGACCCATTATTATGTGGCTCTTGTCTAGGCGTGGCCAGCTTTGTATTATTCTAGCCCTGTGTTTTATGATGCGGAACACTAAATAATGTAACGTCGACTAGAATTGTCAAATCGTTCCTGGCGACAGTTCCAATAACGCTTATTCAAACGGTCGGATTAACGGGACTATCCTCCAAGTCCATGAAACGTCAGAAACATCGACCAAAAGTATTAGAATTTATACGGTAACGTTCGACAAAATTAAAATTAGCATGCTCTCTTACGTTGCATGGGAATTAACCGGATACATAAAAAGTATATGGCAGAAAGGTGTTCGAAATTGAGTGACCAAACACGAGTCCACAAATAGCCACCAGTTAATGGGAAATGAGCTGATTGAAACAATCGGTCAGAATGAGAGCGTTTCACACATGATCAAGAATTAAAGTTTTAATAGATAAGCAATGATAGTTAGAAAAAAAGAAGAAGGCAAAAATGTTATGTGCAGTTACTGTACAAAATTTATCATGATTGTTCGCTGCACATAGCAAAGACAAATGAAGAAAAGTTTAGGTTCGGCTTTCAACCAACAAACCAAACATGTCTGAACGCATTCATCACTCCGCACCGTACCAAACACAAGACGGCAAACGTCTGAGACGTAATTCAACAGATCCAACAGGATTGTTTTTGGTTTTCTACTTTGCAATCAAAATCATTCGTAGATGTCGTTAACGCTGACGTCTCTGTGTGACCCCGGATCATAGATGCCACAATATGCTATATGCGACGGTTATTCTGGTCCACACAATTTGTACGTACTAAGAACAGTCCTCACAAAACCCCTATGTGAAACATGAGTCAATGTACATCGAATATTCTTGCAGAGTAAAGTTGTCTTAGATATCGTGTCACACTTAGACCGATCCGTTTTGTACTATGAACGTATTCTCCCTGAAGGGAGAAAACGCTCTTAACCCTCTAGGCTGTCGATGGTGTTTCATGGGAGTACGACGGCGCAAACAGAAGTTGACGCACACTTAGAATTCCAGTCGCCACAAAACCAATAGTCCGAATATTGAGACATGCTCCGCTTATCACTGTATAATAACAGGCATAGTGGTTACTATTAAGCGATTGGGGGTTTGTCAGTTGATCATCAGTCATGAATGATCACAGCGTTCATATTTTATGCCTGAGGCGAATTTTTGTTTCAGACAAATTCACAGAGTTTGTTTTGATACTTCTCATTACCTGCATTTAGATTAATACCACTGTATATAAAACTTTTCTGTCAGATGCCCATTCAAATCAATTTATTAAAGTGTGTCAACTTGGAGACTATATAAATGGCCATGTCTCTTGCTCATCATTCTATGTGACACGACTCTAATTCTTTCTTAACGTATATGTATTGTTGTCTGGGTACAGCTCGTTTGAGCATTGTTTCGGTAACGAACGTTAGAAAACGTTCATTTAGTTTGCTGGGGTTTTTCGACTAATTACGTCGACTATCCTTTTCTCAGTAATTAAGGAAATGACTTGAATTGATTTGACTGAACTTGGCTTAAACCACTCGAATAATGCAAACCATGAAAACTTTACATATAGAAGAGATAAAACTAATCGTAAGCCTCCCTTCAATATGAAGACTGAGCTTCACAATCCTAATCAGCAGAACTTCAATCAGCCCAAACAAAAGCAATTTCTGATTACGCAGTAAAGCCGTGAAATAGTTCGATAGGTCACTAATATGTGGATGTTAGACTGTGTGACAATCAATTAATACCCCCGTTTTGGGAGGGATCCGAATGTGTTTTTCTGTTCTGTGCTTCGATCTTCCATGCGTATGAGTGACTTATATCCTTTCCGCCGACATACAAATTGGACATCAATCACCATTACTAGTGGCCCTCTCATTCATATGGATTTTTCAATCAGCCCCTCCAAAAAGAAGCACAAAACTTCAGATGACTTTTCGTTGACGGTCGTCAGCATCGCATATCCTCGCGATAGAAACTGACTACAGAATATGCGTTGATACAAAAGCTGTGTTCAATTTTGTGTGGTATTCAATTCATATCAACCAAATTTCCTGTTGTTTTACAGTGAGAAAATCTTGTCCAACAAGTGTAATGACTACTGTGATTTCAGTTAGGTTCACCACTAGGATCGTCAGCTCACTAAATTTTTATATACCGCGCGGTGTACGAATATTGCTATACTACCTGGAAACTGCAACTCTCAAGTAGGTAGGCTAAGCGATGACGAGCGTGACTTAAGTGACCCGCAATCCTACGGTACTCGTCTGACGGATAGCAGTGAATGCTTTTGCGCCTCTGTGCAGATGACGGTCTGTTTCTTGCAGGTTCTAATTTTCAAGGTTCTAGACGTCAATGCGTCACTTAACAAACTCCATCGCTGGGTCAGTCGTGAACACACACTGACCACATGGCTGTCAGCTATTGGTGGCGTGATTGTTTCCAAGATTGCATGTCAACCTGAACCACCTGCGTGGATTCCGGTTATGCATTGTTGTGCGCAAATTTTGCTCTACCCTCTGGTGGGAGACCACTTTCCCGTCAACCACAAATTGACGTATCTGAACTAGCAGGGGCACAGGCGCTTTACACTTATCGGTGTCCACTTGCCTCTACTCTAGGTACTCACCCACTAGACGACACTGGATAACACTGGACACATGCAAGGGATGCAATACAAAAGTGTGGTACTTCCCCACGTGGTGCTACCGTACGTCCGGCAGCCAACCGCCGGATTTCCATGCGATAACTAAACCTTCTCAACACTCGTCGGAATATGCCATCCAGCGGTGGGTACAATTCGGCTGACAAGGCTACTCATCTGGAACTCCGGAAGCAACTACGACGAGATCGCCACGCCTAGTGGATACAACGCACTATCGAAATGGAACAAACCGCTGTTACCCGGAGCTCTCGGAAGCTTTTATATCCTGTCTCAGCAAATGGTAACAAGAAACCAGGTATTAGCGAGGTAACCTGTAAAGCCCACGGTGAGCTTATTCACGACCTGCAACAACGCTTAGGACGTTGGACTGAGAAATTCCAACAACAGTTCAAATGGCAATCCGCATCATTGACTACGCCTCCAGACCCTGCTTGAGCTCATTGGTCTGTTGACGTCTCTCCAATCTCAGAAAAGAAGGCCACCCTCGTTATCAAGTTTCTGAAACGTCGAAAAACAACCGGCCCAGAAGAACTCTGTCCTGTTCATTTTGCAGATGGAGGTCCAGCCTTAGTCGAAGAGCTAACGGTTACGTTCCAGAAGTTGTTTCAAATGGCTGCGGTTTGCTTACCATCGTCTTCATTTTCAAGAAGGGCTCACTCACTTCGTGTACAAATCACATAGGGATTGCCTTCACTCATATTTCGTCAAAGTTGTTCGCAGACTAATCGAAACGAGCGAATAACACATTCGTCAGGAGCATGCTGGACATAATATCAAAAACCATCTCGTTCCTACTGCAGAAAGCAGCGAATTGATCAACCGTCTCGAACGCCATCCCCTGTGCAAAAGATAGATAATGTTCCGAGGGCTTGTTGATGTACAGTACGTATAGGTAGACTGAAAAGTGTAGTGAGGTGCAGTCCTGCGTACAACATGAATTGTTGTTATTTCGTAGCCTTCCATCGGTCAACGTCGTCTGTAGGTCTACATTTCCTTGAAAATCAGCAAGTTAAAAACTACGATTCAACGTGAAGCGATCGCTAAACGGTCTTTTAGCCATTACGGGTGATCTGATATTTTGCAAAATAAAACCGCAAAGCCAGAGTCAACAGTCGTTTCATCACTCCAAAATAGATCATGTACATACATTTTAAGAAAGATATTAGAATCGTATCTATTTGGTGAACCTCAGAGAACGCCACATCAGTATGATGCTTTGTCTGAACACGTTACCGGAAGTCAATGCCCGTTTTAGATGGAAAATCACTATCCACAAACAAAGCGTCCGTTAAAATAGACACCATGAACAATGAACTTTTCATATGAGTACTACTTCGTTTGTCGAACAGGGGCCTATGCAAACACAGTATCCACCAGGCAATCCAACTGCACGTTATGAGCTCTTATTTTTTGGCAGTTTGAGCTTCTTCCATTCTCGGATGATGTCCCGGTAGAAGTTGTAGACATTCTGCGATTTTGATTGACCGCAGAATATATCGACAGTGAAAACGTGGGTCATTGGCGTTGTCAGACCACCCAGAATTGGCCATATCTGCAACGTGAGCTTTAAAACAAGCCTAGTTCATCAAAGTGTAACTACGTGTCGACCGTGCCGCATTCTGGATGGTTAAGCAACATTCTCTGAAAGAAGCTCGTTCAATCTAAGTGAACCTGTTCACCATGATCTATAAATCAGCGAACAGATAGACAGAGAGTATCCTTCAGTACCCGCGATTCCATGAGCAGCTCCGGTTTAGGATAGCAAGGTTCCTTGTATATTATGTTTGTTGAAACGGCGGATAAATTAGCATAAATAGCAATATTTCGAACAAACTCTCCGGTAGTCCGCTTATGAAAGCGTTCATCGCAGTCTGCAGACACATGCTATTAGCTCATAAGCGATGTCATCAGCATAAGAAAGACATAACTCGCATCCAAATGAACATCATATGCCGAATCCTCACAGATTTTACTATCCATCCGGAAGTTCTGTCATGTTCCCAGCAGAGGTTCATTCGGCGCAACTTCTTCAGTCATAAACAGTAGCTCATAAAAATATTTGTGCATAAAAGCGTCCACTTTCTTCACGTTACCACTTGAACATGAAATACAATATATGTTTATGCATATACTTAACCATTAAAAATATCCAACTTTTCGGAATACTGCAACGTTACTATTGTACTTAGGCTAGTTTGAAAAACGAAGAACAATAGATCGCAAAAACTGTGATACCTCGACATCTTGAAAATTCGAACTGACGTTCAGTATTAGGTGAAGTTGATTTACAACGAACTGAAAAATATAATAATTTCCAACATGTTTGTAATCACAACTTGGATTATGTCCTCATATGGAGTTGTAATAGGACACGCAAGGGACGGTAATTTTATTTGCAGGTAAACTCTAACACTTTGAGATCATCAAGTTAACTGAATTTGCAAGTAACTACGATATGCTTTTGAAAAGGTAATGCACCTAGTAGGCTCGTTTGGTGTACCAATGCATTAGGGTTGAATATACGCCTTGTGATTACCGTTCGAAATATACCATATTTGTTTGACATTGTCCTAAACGTAACCAGTGAATAGCACTGTTATGTAAGATCCATGGTCAGTAGATATGTATTCTGTAGTAATACAGCCGTGATTTATGTCTAAACGTATGCCTGGTATGCCTAGTTTGTCCAAACAACGGAATTTGCTGTGTTTGCGGAAACCATACGTGCTTTGATCTATCGGTGTCGTTTGTGGTAACACACAATTGGTTCCTATGTGTTTGAGGAAGATTTCTTGAAACATCATCAAACGCGAACGCACTGTGCGAAGTTTTTGTCGATGACTTATACTACAAATTTCCGTGGTCACTAAGAATTTGCCAAAAATATCGACAGCGTACTGCTTCCACCAATCAAATGGACTGTTATACTCGAAGAATTACCTAAATTCGTTCACTTCGTTTGCAGTGAGCTAGCGATTTGTAACATGTGTGTCGAACAAAACACACATGATAGTTCCTTAAAGTGAATGAGCTAGGTGAATTCTTCTCCCAACGATGTACAATCGTGATTAGCCGCACGCGTCACAAGAAATGAGCGTTTGGAAAAATGTGCACTCAGCTCACTTAACATGTCGTAAAACACGACTTTTGCTCTTGTGTTGCTTGTAATTAATACACCAGTATGACATCTAGTATAGATTCTCATGAATACGCACACTCACGTTATCGTATTTCAAGTGTCCAATAGTTCATTTTGTGTTTAAACCAAACGTAACTATCACATTGGTCTCCTTCGTGTATTTATTTAGACATTCTTTAAATCCGCTAAATCGCCAAAATCCGTCGTCCTCGAATAGTTCTGTGAAGTCTTGTAGACAATCTATTAACCAAAACGCGAAATAACAAAGTGGATAGTATATTAATTTGGCTTTCAGTGAGACGAGACGGTAAAAGTTTGTTAATATTATATTATGTATGCTGTGTCTATTAAGTTATTGTTTGACCAAAACAGTTGAATGATGAACACTGGTAGATGCTAGCATTTCGTATTGGCTCGTCCCTACCAAGTAAACAATAACACGGAAGCCTGTCAGTTTAACGTCTACAGTAGTTGGGGGGGGGCATGAACAAACAATCGAACAACAAAAACAAGAATGTCTAATTGTGTGACCTGAATGACACTCACTACAACTGTATTAGTGTAAATAGTGTGATATAATGCCAATGTGTTTACCAGTTCTCATGTAACTGCCACAAAAGTTACATCGGCAGAACCGATAGACCTATAGACTGAAGGAACATGTGCCTAAATGGGTTCACAAACATGCTCCACAGCCGGACACTGTTGACACAGAGAATCGTAAGGCCCCAGTTTCGTTGATCGGACGACACATCCTGTCAGCTGGCCACAACGTGGACCTGACCTCAGCCTTCACCATAATAGTGCACTAACAAAACCCATAGTTCTTGAGCTTTGATGAAGCCGTCGCGACATCCGGTTCAAACCTGTGTTGTGTGTACAAAAACAATTATTTGTGAACCTGAGGTTGCCACGGGCCTAAGCCGCAGTGAATGCTATTCAGGTTACACAATTAGACGTTCTTGTTTTTGTTGTTCGATTCTTTGTTCATGCCCCCCCCAACTACTGCAGACGTTAAACTGAAGGTTTTCCGTGTTATTGTTTATTTGGTACGAACGAGCCAATACGAAATGCTACCATCTACCAGTGTTCGTCTTCTAACTATTCTGTTCAAATTACGAAAGAGATATAACTGTTTTAAACCTGTCACTTACTAATTAATTCAGCACAATACCTGCATACTCTGTTGCAATCTCCAGCATGTTTTCACGCGTCTTCTTTTCGAGGTTACCATTACTATTTTGACTTTGTCGCCAAAGTGAAATTCAGGCGGTTTTGCTAAGTTAAAACAGACTTTCATGTTCTTTCTGTCATAAAAATGGTTCAGTTTCAAATTCTTTAGCGACATTGCTGAAGACCGATAGAATCCTCAAGAAGGTTGCACTTAATTGCTTTACAACTGCTTTCGGAAGAAATTTGTTCAGTTCTTGCAAATTCCGTGACCGCAGATCAGTCACGTCCAGCGTAACCTCACAAAAACATTTGCCCCTGACCACGTGACATGACATCCAGTCACTGTCCGGTCTGGACCTAATCAATTGTTGTGTGGAGTCTAGTAGTAACCTTTATTGTCATTCGTTAACAGTCGCTTCATGGTTTTTGCGGTTTGTCTTATGACGTCTTGATGAAACCTATGTGTCTTTATCGATTTGAGAAATGATGGCCGAAAACAGTTGTTCGTCACGACATTACTTCTGATCCTATAAGAATTTTCCGACACCAGCTCAGCACAATTCAGTGACATTTATTTGATGATATATCTTGGACACGTCTTTGTAATTTTTAGCCGCACAAGAGCATGTGAGCACACACCAAACCTCCGCGTCTTTCTAAGCAATCTCAAACTATTGCTCACGATTTCAGCCTCATCACCCATACGCCTCAACATTTCCTCACATCTTTTCTGCATATCCTACCTTACTCGACTTCTTCTTGCACTGCATTTTTAGGGCTAGTTGTCACTTTAGACATCACGTATTATTCCTGAACGTTCCGATTGATCTTTTTAATGGTTTTTACTTACGGGCACTTACAATATAGATTTTCCATGCTGAGAGGCTTTTAGATTTCTACATCGACCTACTACAGTTGTACTGTACGACTCAAGTTGAATATCACTCATATTTGATCGCAGCTGTTGCATTCAGATAGTCTTTTCAGCTAGCTTCTTCCGAAAAGATGCACTAGACTCGAGTGTCACTCTGATTCGAGCTCGACAGTAGTATATGTCTTTGTCACGGCCAGGATGTATTTCTACTGGACCCCCGCTGAACTCTTGAGAATACCGTCCAATGAAACGCTCTTTAGGATTCGAGCTTTTATCATACGACAGATAGTTTTAATGAGCTGATTACATTTGTACATGTTACACGTTACATTTTCGGGGGATTTTGCGTTGTAGGGGCCCAGCGGCCTTGGACGTGTACGATGGTACTGCCTTTATCCAGTCGGCATACGACAGACACCTTTTGACCGTATCCTTGTGGAGCAGGTCAATTAGAAGTCAGACGCGTGAAAATCCCACTTACCATCCCTTCTGCGTCTACTCATTTCTTGTTTGTACATACGCATTTGTACACGTCGATTTTACATGGACCTCATTAAGTGAACCTCAGCTTGTAGCGCAACCAGTAGAAAAATCTCATCGAAAAATTAGATTACGTGCTGTTCTTATGATGGATATGTGTACCCCTCTCTAGTCTTTAAACGGACAGTTTGTGTCTCTGTGAGCCATGTTAGCTCGTCAAGTAAGTCGCAGTTATGTTGATCATTTTGGTTTGAAACTATCTAAGAAGGAAGGAATTTCAGCATTTGTTGCTTTTTCTGTATCATTAATAAAAGTATTAATTCCTATTTCTCGTCGCCGGTCGTAGAATGTTACTAATTTACAATTGATCATTCCCTGGAATATGTTCATAGTGATATGATTACTCGTTCTGTGAAAGTGACTAATCGCTACTGGACCATGCAAGCATTATTTTTACAGTTGAAGTTGAATTATCACCTACCGACATCTACGAAGGTGTTGGCATTGACACCAATTTAGTAAAACTTGACCCAACATTGATTTTATTCGCGTCTTAATGTTTTGTTGTTATGCTAACTTATTAGTAACTTTACAGAGTGAACGAGAAGTGGAAAAATCATGTAGCACAGGTGATAGAGAACATCTGCGATCCATCAATGATGGAGGCCTAAACAATAGAGGCACGTACGATCTGGGGAAAATCCAGCTGACACAGCTTCGCACGGTTTGGTAGATAGCTAGGAAGTTCTGATTTCTTCAGTCAACACTATAAGTTGCAGCCTCCGAAAACTAAATATCTCATTTAGCTCAACAACATCGAACAAAAGTGACTATCAATTCACGTGCACCTTGTTGCACAAGCAAACGATCTGAACAACTCCACTCTTCGGTATACAACTTGGGCTCGGTTGCTCAAAGCCGTTGTGTGGCTTACGGGGTTGAAGTCTTATATTATGAGACTTCGTGGCGGGCGCCCGGAATTGATTTTCAGAACTGGTCCCTGAGTTCGAAGAAGGTCAAATCGTCCAAAGTGGATTAGATTAAATCATAGCACTGTATCCGTGCGATTGCAGAATCTGATGGAACACTGTTCCCAGATTTTTCTGATATCTAAATTTTTTATTTGGAACCTTTGTATAAAACGCCTGGCTTATTTGGCAGCATAACCAAACATACTCGTACAAATTATTTCGTTACCAAAGACGTATCCACGATTCATCCAGCGCATACAAGAAATTCTGAGCATCTGGAAGAGAATCAATGTTAGTGTTACAATAACCTAAACTTTCATTTGATTTTCGACGGGTTTAGTAATGGTAATCTTCTAACTAAACACAGTGTTACTGTTGCTTAGTTGCATGAATGAGTACATTGTACGTACTAGAGATTGCACCACTACCTCGTTGGTTCGCTTGGCGTATTACAACTGCTGTGTAGAAAATGACTATCGGTTTGAGCTAAGTACAGTAGCGATTACTATTGCCTATTTTAAACTACCGCAGTAGACTAGAGTCAAATAACTCTTCCTGAAGGATATAGTTTTCGTTGTTCTCTCAACCACGGATTTTTAGTCGTACCTGTTGAGATCACTTGCAATGCATGGCCATTTGCAAAATTGGACGGTAAACGTAACATATGAAGTTTTTAAATGCTGTAGTGTAGTCACCTTCGAGGTCTTCAAAATCGTGAACTTTCTCTGACGCGAGAATTGCCTTACTAGTCCCACCGTACCGTCTAAGTCACCTGTCGAATGTAAAATCTCTACAAACCACTTATATCAAAGCTAGTTCTCCGCCCCATCTTTTTTGATGTACACAACATTTTCTACGACTAAATTGCCTTAGCTTTTACCGTTAGAAACGCCATCTAGACACTGTAATGCTTGTTTGAAATCATAATATCGACGAGAGTTCCCGCGGACATTTGCCCTCTTTGGCGGCTGATGGGCGGTCGTGTTAAGGGTTTTTTTACGTTCACCCCATTAACACCTCAACTAGCATCTGTTAAAGTCTGCTTATTTGTACAGCGAGTAAACTATTAAATGAAGACTGCTTGCAGATTAGTTGTCTATTCATTTTGACTTCTGAGACTTGATAATGTTAGGCCAGTGAAACTCTGGACGTTCGAATCCTACAGCGATAATGCCTTTGTCGCAGTCGAAATTCGCATTATGACCTTATATTTGCCGGATCATTGAACGGGTTAGTTTGTCGCAAACAACAGTACAGAGTTCAACAGCGAGCCGTGAACCGCCAACTGATGGTTCTTCAGAAGGCAAACCCATAGTTTCGACCATATGATCTGTGAGCCGTGTGTTAACATCTTGTGATCTGCTTTACCGCAATATACACTGGTGATTAAAGGGGCAGTTTGCACCGACCCAGCAAACTTGCAAACAATAGGCCATTCTTTGTCACGGGCAAACGACCCAAATTCAGTTGATGTATAATCGTATCGGAGCTATCGCTGAGTCAGGAGACCGCTTACGCATAAGCTTAAAATGAGCGCATTCACCAAGATAAACATTCGGAATGGGAGACTTGACGTGGAGTACGCAATCAAATTCCGGGATCTCCTGGTAAGTCATGATAAATTGATCGCAATGAAAATAAAAAGCTACTCACTACGGACTCTGGTGTTTGGAAGTCCATGGCTTTCGCGAATCTTGTCAAGTATTCTATCAACGACTGTGTAGAATGACACTGGTTATGTGTGAACACCCACCTTTTACCTCCGATTAAATTTTGTCAAGAAGAAGCAATGTTACACCTCTCTCTAAGGAATGAGCTAAAATAATTAGAAGTATTGTGTAAATCGCACAAGGACTGAAAAGATTCCAGTTCGTCACTATCATTTTCTACTGATGAATGTGAGCTTGTCGTGAGTTAGTGAAATGATAAACAATCAGTCGCATTTCAGTACAATCAGTAACACTAATATTTTGTTAAATTTTCACCTAATCTGTTGAATGAACGCTGTTTTACTTTAACAGTGAAACAGTGGATAAGATGAATGTAAGGTATGGAACTTTGAATTTGAATAAGGCGGGTGATGAATGAAAACAACATCAACATCATCAACAACAACAACCGTGTTACGCAGGTAGGTGTATATGAATATGCAATACTCGAATTGAGGTCTGTTGGAACAATGCAACAGAATACTACTCAGTCATCATCAAAACACGTAGGACAATGCTAACCGAAATTCAGTGCGTTGACACTGTGCATTATTATCAACACTTGAAAATAGAATGTACGGAGAAAGCACGCCAAACCAGCAAGACACAGAACAAATTGTTTATAGCACCAGGACAGAGATTACAACTTAACAGCTTGATTAAAACAAAAGTTACCAGAAGATTTATGACAACCACTCGCTACTATGTTGGAGATGTTGGCTGAAAATTTCACCAGTAAGGTTTGACATAAGGACTCTGAAGATAAAGTCTTATTATGTACCTGCTAGGACGGAAATTCCCAGATAGTAAGGTATGGACAATCCTGATATCGTCAGCAAATGGAAATAGATTTTCATAGTTGATACTTTCAAATAAATCATATATATATATATATATTAAGGAAAATTACCGATCCAAGCACGCTAACTTGGATCACCATACTAATAAATTGTAGTGGCAATTAACATGTCTCTCTTACTCTTACTGTTTGCGTGTGACCTACAAAATATGAAGCACATCAGCTAAGCCATGGGTCACATACGTCAAAGTAGGCTTGGTGATCACGTGGTGCATGTGAGACATACGATCAGAGACTTTCTGCAGGTATAATAGTACGATAATTGGTACATAACTAGATGCATCGAATTTTGTAGTATGGTTCAATAATTCCAGCTGATATCTCGCACAGAAACCCACATCAAATGTAGTTTATAAGGTTTTATGATAGTAAGAATTCAACCGTATCATCTTTTATCGTTCTTTTGTACACTGTAGAACAACGTGAAGTGAGGCTAACATGGCGTTAATAAACAGCGTCCTTTAGTGAACCACTTTTATAGCGGGGTCAAATTAAGCAGTTTCTTCGTTGGAGGGAATAGCGAATAGGCAATAAAGATAGTACACAAAAGTCAAGCAATTGAAATACAGTGTTTTCTTCTTTGTGTTTTTTGGAAGCAACCGAGCAGATACCATCAAAGGCACGCTGTTAAGACGGTTTGATGACAGATATCTGCAAGCGTGTCCGCAGCATCAGTTAGAATGTCGTTTAGGCATGTAATTGTTTATGTAAGAGGAGTTGTGGACAATGAGTTTTCTTCAGTGTCAAAGTTGCAACAAAGTATGAACTGAATTCCTCATCGATTGCAAAGGGATCGTCAACAATAGTTTTGTCCCGTAAAGTTATTATTGGAATAGTAAAATAATTCATGTTGTTTCTGCAGCCCACCAAATGCACTAACTCAATGCTATTTTGTTTGCTGTCAAATAAACATACATCCTTGCTCATTTGACATATTTTGATTGTAAGCTGTATATTATTGAACATAGTATGCAGCTGGACATAAAGGAATAAATCGTGCGTTTTTCAGTGCTGTGCTGTAAGACTTCTCAGCATAACTCGCTCGTGTGAAATGCGTATTCCACATTTAGAAGTTGCGAAGAATCTAGACCTCGTCTGGATTGGAACAAGCACCTGAAACAGCACGCCCAATGTAATGGCCTAATCAACCGAACGATAAAACGACCAAGGAAATGGTAACACCAGAATAATAGCAAAGTACGCATAAAATAAAACGAAAGACGTGTCGATTAAACTAGTACGACTCACCGGCAAATTGAAGACTTTTGAGTCGGAAAGGTCATCACACACAAAAAGAAAACAGTGCCAGAGGACAAATTCAGATGACGAATAAACAATTCTACACGCGGGGTTGGGTGGCATAACGTTGAGGTTTGTAGATAGACGGAGCTAAAATATATCACCGTGTAAATGATTTACTAGCTTACAAATGAGACCAGGGACGGGGTTCGCGGAAATTTCTGTTTATTGATCTTGTAACCAGTCACCTTCAAGAATGACGATTGTGCTTTCAAACAGAAGTACGGATGAAGTTGACAAAAGGATGTATACAGCACGTATAGAAATAGATTACACAATATAGCCGTTAACTGCGGTGGAGCAGTTGAGTTGGTGCATCACTTGAGCTGTTCAATCAGGCCAGAAGCTCAGAAATTTTACATCTGGACTTAATTTCCCAACTAAGCTATTGTGTTCAACGGAACTCACCAAATGATCCAGCAGGATGTATCAAACCGTTCTCACTGAAATCGTACTACTGACTGGTTGGGAAAGCTGGTCCGAATGTGAAATCCTTGAGCCTCCGGTTTGGTTGAGTAGCCCAGCTGGTAGGGCACGTGTTGCTTCTGAGCATGTTGTTTCTGAACAAGACAGTTAGAAGACGAACACTGGTATTGGTTCGTCAGTACCAAATACTCAATAACACGGGAAACTTCCAATTTAATGTTCACAGTAGTTGGGGAGGGGGTGTGAACAAAGGAACGAACAATAACAAAAACAAAAACGTCCAATCGTGTGACCCGAATAGCATTCATTGCGACTTAGGCCCGTTTCAACCTCAGGTTCACAAATAATTGTTTTTGTACACAGAACAAAAATTTGAATCGGATTTCGCGACGGCTTCAGCAAATTTTAGGAATCGTGGCTTGTGGTGGCGCATTATGATGGTGAAAGCTGAGGTCAGGTCCACGTTGTGGCCAGCCCACAGGATGTGTCGTCCGATCGACGAAACTTGGGTCTTACGATTCTCTGTGAATGCAGTGTCAGGTTTTGAGACCTGTTCGTGAACCAACTTAGATACATGTTCCTTCACTCTTGAGATCAGTCATCTGTCGGTTCTGCCTATGTAACTTTCTCCGCAGTTAGATGATAATTGGTAAACACAATGTTGATCTTGTTTGATTGGAGGCACATGTAAACTGCGAGTCTGATTAAGGACCTTCACTTCATCTGGGTTGTAAGTACGTTTCAACGAATAGATTATTCGTTGAGTTGTTCACCTTATCGCGATATCCCCTTTGAACGGTGACTCAACATACACTAATTTCTTGGGGACATCGTCATTCTTACTGTTTTGTGCCTCCATTCGCTGTACCGTTGAATAAAGCATCTGGGGGTACCCAGTATTCTCCAGAGTCGTCTTAAACATTTCTAGCTCTTGCTCAACACAATCGGGTACGCAAATGCGGCGTACTCCAGTGAACAGTGTTCTCACTACACCCCGCTTATATTTCACAGGGGTGAAACTAGTGAAATGCACATACTGACCAGACCATGTTGGTTTCCTGTAAATGCCACGCTTTATTGATCCGTCGGCCCTTCGTGTGATGGGTATATCCAAGTGAGGTAGATTGTCATCAGCCTCTGGTTCACACGTCACATTGAAGTTAGGGTGAACACCGTTAAGCCGCAGGACGAATTGTTCAGATAGCTCTCGACTTTTGGCAAGGAACAGGGTATAATCTACATAACGTCTGTAGTATGATAGTTGTGAGATGATATCACTTATCTGCCCTTCTATCATGATCATGAAAATGTTAGCTTGCTGATTGTTTTTTGCTAGTTCGAGTCTAGCCAAAGTTCAGATTTTTCACATTTGGGTCTTTTCTAAACTATCAAATCTATCAAACTTATTATCCTGCATTTGTTATACATGTCCCGGTGTTTTAGTTTTTGTGAGGCTAAGATGTCCATACGAAACGTGAAGTGTTTAGTAAATACTTGGGATACTGCGTTGGAGGTAAGGGTCAGAAAAAATGCATTCCACACAAATGATCTAGACAAGATGAAGAACGTAGTTCAGTCGACTAATTCGCTTTAACGATAAGGTGTGACGATCGGTTTTATTGCAAGTTTAAAGTCAAAAGTGAATATAACTATGTTCCTACAGAATATTCGGAGACGGACATTAAACTAATATATAAGTTGTAGTTCAATCTAGTAGGTATTGAAACTTGTTGTCTTCTATTCATTTAGAGACAAGCGACAGTCAGTTGACATTGCAGGGATTGTGGAGGACGTCCAAGAGAGATTGGACATATCAAACTCTCCACCCGTTGGTTTGTGCAGTTTGAGTAAAGTTGACGCATACACAAGCATATGAACAAATTTAATGTAATCGTTACGATTGATAACAAGTGACCAGTAGACACATTCTAAGAGTACCTCACTTTAGCCAATAGATAATGACAGCCAAAATGATCGATGGACTCTATCGATACAAGACTCGTCGAATATGGTTGCATAATACTGCTCCTTTCAGTAAATTATACATCCTCCACCATGTTCAAAGCCACGATTTTTACGACACATGTAATAACTTACAACATTCGGGTGAGTTGTGTCTGCAGTCTTTGGAGTACACCAAGCCCCAGTGATTAAAAAAATGTAAAGATTATATAAAAACATAAAAGATCCAAAAATATGCATCTCATCACTGAGTGATTGTGAAATCAAAAACAATCAACTGAGTGAATTTCTCTTATGAGACATCAGTTTTACGCCACTGAAACCATATCCCAGAAGAGTTATCACACTTCCAAATCTCCAGTGGCATTGCTTGGTTTAACGAACTCTGATTACGTTGATCAGTGACTGATTGAGGGTTATATACGTGCGATTGTTTGACAGGAAGTATTCTTAATGTGAGAAAATGAAACAGTAGGAGGTGGGCTAAGTGGGGTTGTTTGAAATGCATGAGACTGACAAAAAA
>JTDE01007770.1:8146-26182 GCA_014338405.1 Paragonimus skrjabini miyazakii | reverse complement strand
TGCAGAAACGCTCGATTTTGCATGGCATGGGAGATATGATTCACATTGGTAACCGCTCCGTCCAGTTCCATTAAGCCATGATCAAAGTTGATAAGCAGATTACGGGAGAAATCAGCATAAACTTGTATTTGGACCGTTCAATATATATTATATTGATCTTCTTCAAGTCTGACAAAACATTACAAAACATACTGGTAACCAACAATGAAGGCCGCAGCCGACGAAAACCCAGACCAACAATCATCAGAATCACAAGCCTAAATGATACGAAGATTGAAGGGTTGTGGTTGAAATGGTACTGTAGGGTCTGTTGCCTTTTTCCTCTCTTGTTACATACTATTCTTCATGCACGTTATGTCCACTGTACAAATAAACTACTCGTTCATTTTTTGGATGAATACACTTTGTCCTCGCGCGCCTCGGTGTCTGCTTACACGTGGTCGTTGTTACCGGGAGTTAACTGTGGCAACAGTCGATTTTAGTACGCTGGAGGAGCGGAGTTCGCTGGATTTTCTCTGTTATTCTAGAGGAGCGTTTTTCAAACATAAAATGAACTTCGTGTAGTGGAATTTATCGTAGATAGCTACTGTAAATTGTTGTGTAACATTGTCGATCCCCTTCTTGGTTCCACTACAGTATAAGTGACAATCAATGTTTTCATCGAACAAAATTAACGAGCACCAAAGTTGATCATCATCCATCAGATAAATGAGCATTGACTCGCGTACACATGACAAGCTGCATTCAAGCCCAGTCAGTAAGCAATAGACGAAACAATACGCACTTTGTCGATGATAGAGTAGGACGTGTTACCCATGTTTTTGCCATACCGTAGGTAGAAACATCCACGTGATAACGTAGACCGTTTTCCACTGAAAATACTAAAAGGGAACCGGGGTGAACATATAATTCAAATGAATAACTAACCGACAAACGTGATGGCATAGCTTCCATTAGAAATTACCTTGATATTTAGTGTACATTGCAATTAAAATGCAACGTGGTCGAAAATTACAAATTCAATTATATCTCCCAAACCACACGAAACTGAGCGTTTCTGCCAAACGGGGATACGTATTCCACCATGAAAATTTCTGACGGAATCATTTTCAAAACGCAAGATCGATTAGGAAAGCCAAAATGATGCTTTTATCAAAGAAAAGGCGAGATTTTTCCAACGAAAGCGCGAATATGAACCATTTTTAGGTGTATCTGATTTCTATTATTGCAACAAAACTATTATTCTTAATAAAATCCATATATTCTTTCCGCAATATGCATTTTAATATTTCATGAAACCTTCGAGCAATCTCTTTTCGCGCCTAAATGGCTGTTTCCATCTGGTTCCAGCCTTGAAGCACCGTACCGACGAACTGCACAATTGCCAAGATTATTAACTCATCAACGTAAATGAAAGCGCTGCTCGCAATAAGATCGGGAATGTCATTGTTGTAAATCAGGAACAACAGCGGACGGAGTTCGGATCCTTAAAGAACTCCAGCGAAGATCAGAGAGGGAGAAGAATGGTCCGATCTGGATTCTACCCTGAAAGTCCTGTTACCAAGAAAGGATCCAGCGGAGAACCTCTCCTTGGATGTCATAAGCTTCTAGTTTATGTACAAAAGAACCGTGTGGGACACATTCAAATGCTTTAGAAGAGTCGAAAAAGATAGCATCCGAGATATGGCTATTGTCTTTGGCGTCTGTCAGGCTATCCATGAAGATCAGCAAGCTTCCGGAGGAGTGCCAGTCCGGATTGTCTGTTTAAACAGGCTATAAAATGGCACCGCCAAACCAAGAGCTGCCTCTCTGAAGGTCCGAGAATGGATCCGGTCCGGCTCCATTGTAGTATAAGGAGTGATCTTAGGCAACAATCCTCAACGTCGATCATAGAGTGTTCAAGTGGTATCTCGAATCATCGCTGAAATGCAAAATGATTGATATATGGAATGCTTTAAGGTCATGTGACTTCAACTTGCCCTAGTTTGCCACAAGTTCCGATAGATTTCCTCCAACTGAAACAACGCTTTGCAAGGGTGATTCACAAAAGTAATACCTCTCCCTATTCGCATCAAAACTAACGTGAAACTTCTCATTCAGGCTTCGATTCACAAGCATGAGATTTTCAATATATTATGAATGTTTTGACCTGAGACGTCAACGGGTTAAGCTTATGAATGAGTGTATCACAAACCTGAGGTTTCTTCAAGTGCACTATTCAGATGATGAGTATCTCCCTCTCACGCCGGAGATCCATATCCATAATATTCAAGGTCAGGAATCGCAATTGGTGATTCAGTGGATGTTCGGTGGATTAGTGGTTTGGTTACGGAAGTATAAATCAGAACTTCTGAGGGGTTTGTATCTCTGTGTGTAGAACTTAAAAGTGATAGTGGTACCGTTAAGCTAATCGTTCACTGAATGCTACCGAAACTCAACCACATGACCAGAGACGACTCGTGACTCGCCCGGGTTTTTAGGGTTCACCACGGAACGATATGGTAACTGCCACCGTCTTGGTTTACTTGGCTCAAGCTTGTGTTAAGAAACCTCTTTCACCTAGCCATTCGCCCATGTGACTACTAATGACCGCGCTTTCCTGCAAAACGCAAGTTTTTCTTCTGTAGAAAGCTTTTGTGCAAGAATGACACCCCTCATTAAGCCGAAAGTCTCGTTTCATTCCGCAATGGAAGGGTAACCTCAGAGTGCCCGAGGGTTAGCCTCATCAAATTGCGCATGGTCAACGAGACTGCGGGATCTTCCTGTGATAGGGACGGTTTGAATCACGGTATCTCCAAACTCTTCGTCATACAACCCTGTGACAATATCCGTCAGATTACCTCTGTCACTAAGGAGGCAATTCATTGGTACCGTCTGCCGCGTCTTTCTTTGCAGATGGTCACTAAGAACCCAGGCAAATAACAAACCAAATTCATAGGGTTGATCGCGCTCTCCAAGCTTCTGATACATGATCCATTGAGCTTCGTGCACACCGCAGCAAATAAGGATGATCACTTCTGCGTTATTAATCTCATCGTGCCGAAGATCCCTTAAGTGCAATCAACCTTAGGCTTCCTCTTTTGTCGACGAGAGAGGTGGTGTGGTTAAAGTGGCCACTGAGTAGACACCGTGTAGGTGAGACGTCTCTTGCCCATCCAAGGAAATGACTCTCAGGCGAACGTTTTTGCGGGGTCGGTGACTAAACCACTTGCAGTTGTGGTGGACGTGGTGCACGCAGTTTCTGAGACGGTAGTATATTTGAGGAGGTAATTTTTCACTCAAATGACCTCCCGGCGGAGGACCAAAGAACGCACACACCGACACTAAACCATGTACCGAGTCAAACGTCACTGGCAATGTCTCCATTTGAGTACGCCTTTTAAGGATACTAACCAAATCGCGAGCGCCCCGGTGTTCACTATCTTTTGAACCACGGGCTGTGTGCACATGAGAGCCAGTAGGCCATGATGAACCCCCGCAGCCGTCCACATCATAGGTTGATTTAATCCTGTTGTCCCAGGTTCACTGGAACAGCCTGAAGTAAACAAAGGTTTCTATGGCACCTAGGCCTCAAAATTCTGCCCACCAGTATAGCTGTGTTGGTCAAACTGGGACAACCGGTGTTGTGTGCGCAAAAATTGATGGTTCATACTACCTGCCTCCTGTCGTAGCAACCATTTTATCCAAAAATTGACTATTTTCAAATATGGTTGTTATGCGTCTTCGTTATATATTTTGTTTAGATTTAGATTGCAACTGATGAGATAAGTCGAACTGTTAACATCCGACAACGCTTGTTATCTTTCTGTTTCAATGAACTGGGTCACGGCAACTCGGTGTTTTAAACTGATTGAGCAACCAAAATTGTAGTTCACTCTCGAAACTTGAAAAATCAACGCAAGATGGAAGATCTGATCGAAGCTTCCAAGATCTTGTATGGATCTCCGAGTACGGTTAAGCGTCTATGGGTTCCTGTTGGAAATTTCCAACGACGAGAACATGAGACACAGCTTGCCAAGGAACGGACCAAAACATAAACTTGTAATCAGTTAAACGCATGTCGGGAATACACCTCCACCGGTAGTGTTGATGGCCACCATGGCGAACGGTTTTACGTACCGGTGTGTTTTTAATTTTGTTTGGTGTTACAATCTGATCAAGTGAGAAGCTTATCTGATCCGGCATGGTGTATGCAGTTACTCCGGTGGATACTGGTAGCTGATTCTGTCGTAAACACTGATCGGGAGCTTTGTTTTAACGACATGCCCGAATTCATATGGAGGCGAATGTCGGTTTCTAATAACTCATCGGCCGAAATGAGGCGCGTGCTTCCGCGGGGAATCTCAACGACAACCCTGTATGTCAACAATTGTGGGAATGGTGAATAAACCACATCAACGTGCATTGTGTGGTGACAGTCGTGGCTTGCTGATGCGCCGGTGAGTTGTTAGCACGTCAGTAGCGGGACGATGTGCGGTTCTAAGGAAGTGTGAGTAATGCCTTGTTTGGCTACTGCTAAACCACACAACCATGTATTGCAGTCTGTGTACAGTGTTCATGGCTCCAACGTGGGGGGCGTCATCACACCCTGAGGTATGCAGACTCGACGCCTCCTGGGGTATGAACTTGACGTGAAGAAGTCAGGCTGTAAAGCCACCACTTTGCACAAGAGAGGGGTTCGTCTTAGCTTCGTGCCTGTCAGGGTAATATGGGCGGTTGGGACGAATGAACGGTATGCCCTTCTAGATAACGGCTTTGATACCACACACACAAATGAATCCCTGGCAGGGCGATCAGGATTGAAAACATACTAGCGGAGCCACATGTGAGGTGGGTGTTCAGCTTCGGCCATTCTTGACCGCTCTTCTTATCGTCTCGTTTGGGGAAGATCAGGTCGGCTTACTAACAAACTGCGATTAGCCGGATACACATTTGGTAACAGATCAACGAGCAGGGGCATGCGTCAGTCCTACAGCATGAAAACCATCTCGAGTTGGACTTTGCGGAACCCCACATCACTCTCAGCAAACAGTAAGGCTGAAGTTCATTTCTCAAAGGGTGCTGAGCTAGAACGATTTGTTCAGCGAATGTTCGACGTACAGTTTTTAGCGCGGAATGTCTGATGAGGTGGTTGACTCCTGTGATAATCAACGAGCTACGTGTATTGTGAAGTCCACTGCAGTGATTAAGGGTGGTGGGCATCAGATGGCTTGCCGTGGCGGTCTGATAGTGGACACATTCCTGGTACCGACGGATGGTTCAGAAAGGTTCAACTTCACCAGGTAGGAGACTTTCCCACGCCACTGGATTAGCGCGAAAATAAAAAGGGATTATTAAGTCGTATGCAACCAAATGTAATATTTGAAGAATTGACATCAGCAAGGATAAGATACTGCCAATGGTGCCTACCCCATCATCAGGTGTTGAATCCGAATAAACCTGGAAAAGTGCGAACACTGTTCGTTTGCCCGGCGAAGTACAAGAACATCCCCTGAACGATGCAATGTTGCAAAGGCCAGTTTTAACGAACAACCTAGTGGGTGTATTGTCACTGTTCCGGAAGCGTTTAATAGCCTTGGCTTCAGACATAGAAGGTATGTTTTTGCAAGTGAGGGTTCCTGAAAGAGACAGGTGGGCACCGGGCTTCCTTTGGTGGAGCGATGATTCAGTGTCTCGCTCACCGGACAGGTGAGATTATGGTCCACCATTTCGGAACAACCTCTCGGCCATTCTGTGCGTCATACGCACTCAGCAAGACGGCAATCGATGATGGGCACCGATTTAGCAAGCTGGACATTCAAAGTGTAGACGAGAATTTTTATCTTAAGGGGGGGTGCACTTAGGGATGCCAGACTTGTCGTGTCTGGTCGATACGGAATGCTCCTATTAAGTGGATCTAAACTACTAAAGTAGAGGTCTAACACAGTCAATGCGCTGACAGATATGCCACGGAACGAAAGGACATCCGTGCCAACAACACTGTACTCAGGTGATCTAAGCCATTAAAAAGTTGGTGAAGTCCAGTGGCACGTAACAGAAGACTAGTGCAGGTTTAGCTTTTCTTTACCGAAGGCGCCATTCATTCGGAAGGGCCTGTCGATCTGTATCGCGTCTGCGTACGACCCGTTGGGTTCACTGCCCCACCGGTTCTCCGCGGTCGGAATTTACCTCAGTGTTTACGTGTCGCGACCGTCGAATAGAAAATGCCCTTAGACGGAAGGCGCCAGGGAGAGTAGGAAAGGTGGTCACCAGGCATAGCAACGACAGACTTAGTTGTTACACCACGTTGTATGAGACCCCATGAAAAGACGTCACCGCACTCAGAGTTACATGGCTTCCGATGCCTCCGAGACGGGCTATGGGGCAGTTGGCTACCTCCGGGATATATCAAAGGGGGGCTACAACTTTTGTTGCTTCTTGGTAGGAAAATCCCGGGTTGCACCCCTAGAGTTCTTGACTATTTCGTGGTCAGAACTTACAGCCGCGGTATTAACCGCAAAACTTATGAGGTTTATAATGAATGACCTCGAGCTCACCTTCGACAACATCACACTTCAGACAAACCCAGTCATCGTGTCAGAGTAGTTGAGAGACATATTCTCGCCTTGATACTTCTGTAGCCAACTGCATTCAGCTTATTCGTGACCATACTCAAGGTTGCCAATGGCGCCACGTACCATTTTAGTTAAATCCGGCAGACGAAGCTTTGTAAGTAACCTCCTGTGCTTTTTCTCAAGAAATACACACGTGGTTGAATGCTGCGATCATTCTTTGTGGACCTGAGAGCTCACCGCAACTCGGCAGGCTGCCCAAACAGCTTCAAGCTAAGAAACTGGAATGAGGGAAAATGACGGCAGTAGCCAGCGTTAGTAGCACGCGGTGGCACGTGAAGCTTGTTCCACATTTTCGCACCCGTACATCCTACCCCGTGCGATATCATGGTTAATACGTTTCAAGAATTATTTTATTTGCATGAGGCTGGTCGGTAATGTTCCATTATGCTGGGCCACCTGCGTAAGTTAGAACTGGATCTGGCGTGTGGATCTAAGATTCGACTGGAATAGCAGAGTGCCTCAAGTGAGAACTGTACAGAGCACTCCAAAAGACTTTCTAGTCACGTTAGCCCGACTAAATCCTGTCACCATAGACAGTGTCCTGTGTCTCGGTGGAAGGGTTCCAGCTGAGTTATATTATGGTGCCTGAATGGTGATACTGCCGCCTAGTGGGTTTATTACGGATATGACAGTCAAACACTAACATGTGGTCGATGATCACATAGGGCCTAGTTACGTTCTACTGTCCATCCGAAAGAGGGTTTGAATTTTCGAAGGCGTGGCTAAGGTGCACCGCTATTGAATAGTTCGCTAACGATTCAAGTCCACAACGAGTTACGCGTAATCTGATGATCCAAAAATGCCTATCTCAATATCCAACGGCAAGGAAGATAATCTATCTTCGAAACGGTTAATGAGAAGGCGCTCGTAGAAACTGGATTTAATACGGTACTAATGGAATCAATATACATGAAAATTAAATATCTCACCTCGAATGAGAAATATCCTCAAAACATGGCATAAAGAATGTGCCTGTATAACAAATCTGACAAATAGGCACCGCTCAGTAATGGACGACGATAAAACGGAATTGAGCTCACTCAAACAAATGGTAATTGGTTGGGTTGGAGCAAAATGACTGTTCACGCATCGAGAAATGATGAGAATTATAGGCTACTCAAGAAAAAGTATGGAAGAAGAATGTCCTATTTTGACATTTAAAAATGCACAAGGCTCTGACTGAATGAGAGCAAGGGAAACGGTTACAGTAGCCGGTGTAAGAAGGAGAATGGTCAATACTGTTTGTTCTTAAGGAAAATTAAGGAAAGATAGAGCCACCCTTCAATACTGATCAAGCAAAGCACAGCAATCTCAAAAATAATGCAACGGACTTTACCAAAATCAACAATAATAAGCAGAGAAACTACAATGCATACGAAAATATCACCGCTTGACAAGTGCAGTGCATACACTAGTGCACGAAACGTTCGTACGGACAGCATGGCGGTTATTCTATTCTCGGTTTCCCAGTATTTGCTGCTGCCCCAGAATTGTTAAGGACGAGTTACCCGCGGTTTTGTGTTTAAAATTCGCTCAAGTATTCGAGATGGTCGCATAACATCGCGATGTTCTTAAATATTTTCAAAAACCCTACCTCACTGTTGATTGCCGTGCTATTTCGTCTAACGATAGTGATTTATTTGCAACGAAGCACTGGAAAACTGTATAGCTTTCGACGTTGTTAAATTATGGAGAATATTTAATTTCCTATATATTGTTCGAAAATATCATACGCACTGTTCCACCACAAGCTGCAAAACCATTCGCTTTATAGAGGTTTTTGATATATTTATTTACGGAAGTAAACTAACTGTGGCACTTTTGACGAATAAACCCGTTATGACCGGCTATCTAACGGTTTCTTTGCCTATTGGACCTGATGACCATGGTGCTGTTCTCTTCCACCATATCACGAAGAGGAGCTCCACTAACCCTGTTGCATCAGTCATTAGAACCTCTGCCGAACAGACGTTGCGTCCACGAAAGATTTTCTGAATTCCATTTCGTGCCGTAGAACTGTAACTTGAAAATGACCATGTGGAGCAGGCAAAAAAGTGTGGAACAGAGCAGTGCGCAAGCGTGTTTCCGTTCCTTACCGAAACCAAGTAAGCCATGACCATGTGTAGGCAGCAGGACCGTCATAACCATTAAAGGAAAAAGAGCTGCAAGTGACCGACAACACCACATACAGACCCCATGATCATGTAGCCTATCTACTGGTTCAAAAAATCCCTACCAAACAACATAGGCAAAATGCAAGGGAATTTCAAGGTCTGCTACTCAGTGAAGTAGTAAGCAACCCTGAGAGTTTTCGCCACCGTATATCTCGTGTGATGCAAGTCAGCCCAGGAATATAGCAGGTTCAAAGACTAGCCGCCCCTTTCACCGATAACAGTGAGGACGCAACAAACATGATAGCCGAATAGTGCGGCCAAATATTCTGCCGCGGGCGACCAGAAATAACTAATGGGCCATGTCGGGAAAGAACCTAATCCCCCAAAACTACCGTTTTATTTGACTTCGCACTGGCCTAACTCACTACCGATTGTAGTGACCCTCATAGTCAGCACGGTCATGTGCCACGTCCCTCATCACATGCGTTCTCAACCTTTGTGCAAACACCTGGCGCCCGGCCCACACGCACGTACTTTACTTGGGACATCAATGTACTGTCTGGATCTTTGTCTGGTCCATATCTGTCCTTGTTTCCTGATTAATCACAAACCCTTTAAATGTTGTCTAGTTTGTGACCGTGTTGTCCTCGGATTGAGAGACATAAAGTAGCTCTGTCCGGAGGCCAGTCTTTTTTCTGTGTTCGTTCGTTAGCCTCAAGTGGTTGGGTTGGCTGAGAAGATTCGCATTAATCGTGCATATTTCGTAGTCGGTCGTTCAGAACCGTTGAACGTCGTTCCGTTATCTACCGTCCCACTAACCGTTATTCCGTTGTTTGTTCACGCGCTCGTAGGCCGTATCCCAAGTTACAACAGGCCACAAGCCGTTTCCAAACACAGTACGTCGAACAATGTCTGCGCCAAATAAGCACGTGGCATACTTAGTCACTTGAGTAAATGTGGAAAGCCAACTATCGAATCTAACAATGAGAAGATCTCTAGGTTTTAATGGAATGGTACTAATATTGCTTAAAGGATGGACTAGAGTTTCGTCGCACCAATTGATCACGTCAATGATGAGTAGCAAGTGATTTTGGTTTTTGTATAACACGAACACCACCCGCAATTGACCGCAGCCTTAGCATTAATATAGATCTTGCAGTCGATACATTATAAAAAGAAGCAATAGCTTCACGTTTGGCTCTTATCAGACCGGGTCAGTAGTGCATATCCCTGCGACGGCCGGGAAAAGAACTCCGACAAAGTTTTTGTGAGACATCTGCGTTGAACAATGCGCTATTGATCACACATTAATTTGCGATCAACTGTGGGTAATGTTCACGGTAAACAAGAAATAAGATCCTCCAAGTACACTTCAGTAATCAACATATCGCCCGATACAACGATTTCTGTGATTTTGGTTTAAAGTGAAGTCCTTGAGGGCCGATCGTCGATTAGGGTTAACTGGACGGTCGCTACGCTTCCTCTCGAGGCGATCGGACGATCTGAGCATTACTCACGGGTAAATGTGGTTGAGTTTTTACGCATGGTGACTCAGTCCTGCTCACCGTAGAGGATTCTGTGCCGGTAGTTCAAAGCGGGTATGCAGCATCTGTAGACGTTATTCCAGCGGCTGACCGCCCAAACAGGGGTGTAAGTGCTAAGGGCACTGAAACCGCTCAAAAACGGCCTCCCGAATTTCCTGTCCCAAAACGTACCAAACGGCCACGCACAAAATCCTTTTCCTCAAAAATTCGGAACAAAAAAGCCAGCTAGAGTAAACCCATGTGAGTCCAGAAACATTTATTTGGGCCGCTCTAATAGGTGTTTCTGTTAGTGGCTCCGTAGCGTCGAACATATAAGCCGTCAGAACATGTTGGCAGAACAGACCAAATCCAACCTCACCACTCCCCTCAATTATAGGTCTCATTCCCCGAGCCCTTCCTCGAGCTCTCTTTCCCCTTCTTCACGGAATCAAATGAGAAAGTAGCCCTTGAATGCAAGTGTTCAAGTTGTCTTCAACCCCCACCAGCAGACAAAAAGTCAAAATTTCTGGTAACGAAAACTTCCGAACACCATTCTAATAAGCGGATGTCAACGCATGCACAGAGGCTGCAATTTGTGACACCAAGAATGCTGGTCAGGCATCCTGTGGGAGTGTTGACGTAGGCACATTTGGTGGTGTCCCCGCAGCCTCAAAGGAAAGCCGTCAGAACAAGTTGGCATGACAGACCAAGTCCAACCTTACCACCAGCCTCAGTTCTAGGATTTATTCCCCCAGCTCTTCCTCCCGCTCTTCTTTCTGTTTTATCGCAAAATCAAATGAGGAAGTAGCTTTTAAGTACAAGTGTACGAGTGGTCTGAGTCTGTTTTCAATAAATTATTGGAAGTCAGATAGTTCATGCAACCCATACCTGTGTGTTTGTATTCACGGACCCCAAGCTTAAAGATGATATCGGCGACGGTGAACTGAGTGTCCCCAGGCATTCAGTTTACCGATTTCACTGCACCCGCTGGAGAATGGAGTGCTCCGCGACTTTCCTGCAGTAGTATATCCCGGCACTCAATATTATCAGTTGATCTCAGTCTACTGATAAATGTGAGTTTGTATTGTTTCTACTACAATTGTGTGGCCAGGAATCACTCATAATGAGGGTTGTTTATCGTTCCCCTTCATCCGACGGTGCTCTCGCTGCACTCGCGGGCAACTCAAAAATTGTTCAACTTCTCTTGCTGTCATTGACTTCTCTTACGCTAGTCTTATTGGTGCATTGTGCACCAAGACTTTATATACGACTGCTGTTATTCGCCGTCGAATAACTAACTAATTCGGTTACGTACAAACTTATTTCCGTTAGAATACCTTCTTCTGTTTGACACTGTATTTTTGGTTGTCTGAGCATCAGAATTCATGCAGTTATCGTGAATGTAGAATCTGTCAGGATTCACAGCTATACGCAGTCTATCGGGGCGGTTGTAAACCTCTTGTTTCAGGGCAGAACAAGACGGAATGTTGAAGGTTTTCTCAGATAAAACTGGTTCTGTAGATAAATAAGCAATGGTTTGCAAAATATACAGCTAGCAGCCAAGTGAACTATGTGCACGGAATTTAACCGTCAGCAAATATCAACCAATAACGTGGTAATGTAAGCAGTTCAGTGCGGCGGTACAAAACAAAAAAAGCGAGTTCAATTGGAAGTTCGTAGTGTCGATGCAGAGTCGGTTACGTGTGATAATGCCAGAAACGTTCAACCAGTAATTAAGGTAATCACTACGGGGGAATATATGTATAGGGCCTACAGTACGATAGTTTGACCAATGGGGTATAGGTATGGGGATCAGTTGAGATTGGCATTGCGTACACGGCTGGTAGTGGGCGGTTAGTCGGGCGGTAGCGTCGCTGCGCAGGGTGTGGCCGTTCCGTGTTTCGATCCTACAGCTGCCATTTTGCCATTGAACTATCAGCCTCAGTTGGAGTGATCCGAACACAACTTTCATTGATTATGGCCAAAATCAACAGTCGCTGTTTAAAATTATCAATTCAGCCGACTATCATCTCGGTAGATATTTGCTCGGTTCTATCACTTCCTCACACCACTTTCTGTCCTTGTTGTCTATCGTTTTTTTAACGCTAACACTTGTCTTTTTTGTTCATAATAACATACGGAATATCTGGTAGTATCCGTGCAACGGACGTATCGAGTGTTTGTGACTGTTCCGGTTGTTGCATGAACCTTTAGAACGATTTGCAATGCCGGACTTGCCTACACTGGCACCACACTAATTGCACCGGACTCAAGGAGGACCAGCACACTCGTCTGGCTTCTTCAGAATATTCATTTACCTGCATGAGCTGCCTTTTTCGTGAAGGCTGCATTTCGTCCAGGGCTGTATCCGTCCTGCTGCTGACTGCCCCCATTGAGCAAAATCGAGACACGTTTATGTGTGGTTGCATGATGTCTAAAAACATCAGTACACTGCACATGGACAGGGTTGAAAATGCTCCAGTGGAAACACAAACGGCTTTATCTTGCATGAGGTCACAAATGAACTCAGTGAACGAGTATGTTGTGCTCGCCATTTCAGGTGTGGCGGTTGCTCGTAAGGCAGTGGCTATGTCCGCAGTTCAAATTGAAGAAGTCGTGACAAGCTTTAGGGACATGGCACTCCTAGAAAGGAGTCTCGTTTTGTGGGGACGATTTCCGACCACCTCCTCTCCATGTGAACAAGCCAGAACGGTGTTAAGCACCTCATTTCCTACGGAAATAACAGACTTGGTTTCTTTTAGCAGACATCGCTCCAAAACTACTAACAGGTCACTCGGACTTCTTGTGACGTTATCCGAGAAGATTAGCACGGAGAAAGTTCTGGATAAAACAGTTCGGTTAAGGAAATGTTATGCTAATCCAAGGTTTGTCCACTAGATCTATCATTGCAGGAGTGGCAGAAGCGCTCACAGCCTGATATAACAAGTTCATGTATCAAGGCTAACCCCAAACTACAAGCCAACGCAAAAGTTCTCATTCCTATTATCAAGGAGAGACCAGTGTCTCATAATGGATCAGCCCACTTTCCCACACCCACATCAGAGGCGGCTGCCCCCATCCCTTTCGTGTGGCCAGGAGTCTTCGGAACTACACGGATCTAAAACAGTAGCTCCCAAAGGCGCTACAGACTAAAAACAATGCTCTAAACCCCCAACCATTCCACCTCAAAAGGTTGCGTTGAAATTTATTTATTTCTAAGCTTTCTAATCGACTCAGTCTGTTTGGGTCCCTTCCTGCATTCAGAAAGATTCATACTTAGCCCGCTTCAGCCGCATTTCTCTCTGCCAGATCACGGTCAATTCGACATGAGTTATCTTCTCACATAAACTTTCGAGAGTGTAAAACTGGGAACCACCCTCCGATAATTCAAAGGTGAGAGCGGTCCACAAGTTACCGATCTTGAGCCAACTGAAACAGGCAAAGTGTCCCACAGGGATGCTCACACATGCTCAGGCGGTGATGAAACGGCCACTATCCTCCAAGAGGACGCAGGATACTCTGACGCACTCTACGCACTGCCCCTTGCTACTAGAACTGTTTCCTCAAGCTCTCGCTTGCGCTCTTCTGTCTCTTTTTGCACTCAGCCAAATGAGGAGGTAGCACTCAAGTGTATGTATATTAACTGTCTCAGCCTTTCAAACAAATTGCCGGAAATCAGACAGTTGGTCCACCAAACTTGCCCTCATATTCTTGCTTTAACAGAAACCTGGCTTTCCGCAGATGTCAGTGATTACGTACCGCATGTTTCTGGATATCACCATACCGAACAGACCCCGCCCGTGGTCGCGTGGAGGCTGTTCTGTTTTTCTAAGCCAGAAGCTGCCGTTACCAACTGTCATATGAGAATTTACCTCTCCGCAGAAGTGCGACGGACTGTGGTTTAAACTCCAGCTTCGTTGCCGTGACACGCTTTTTGTCGGTGTTGTTTACAGATCGCCGTTGCGGAGCGCATCTGACGACGAGGCTATACTTGCCGGCCTAGCCTATCTCTTGTCTACACAGCGGTTCTCCCATTTTCTCATTATGGGTTACTTCAACGCGCCCAAACTCAACTATGTAGCTGCTTCTCATGAGAACTCTGCGGATTTTCGAAATCCGTAGCAATGTTGATCCATGGAAAAGCCTGGACACAACATGTCGAGCTACCTACACGACACCGTCCAGGACAGATACACTCCTTGCTCGATCTGGTTATCACAAATGAAGCTCATCTGGTAAATAGAGCGTTCAGCAAACCATCGCTGGGGCATAGTGACCACATGTTATCAGCTTTCGATTTTATCTGTTGCAGGTTCCAAAATGCCGTAACAAAGACTTCATTCAGAAATTGACAGAAGGCTGAATTTGACGCGCTAAAGATATTTTCTAGCACAGTCAAACTTGTGTCTGATTTAGTGAATACAAACCACCTTCCTTTTAAAGTTGCCATTCACGAAGTTGATTAGGCATTTGTTCCTCGCAAACTATGGAAGTCCTCATCTTACTCACCGATTCCGCGGAACACACATCGTCTTCATGACTTACGTTCCCGTCTATTCTCTAAGCAGAAGCCAACGGGCAAGTCGGAGGATCTAGAAACATTTCGTTCTGTACAAAACAGGTGCAGGCAGGAAATCCGTCAAAACACGCAACAGGTACAGCCAAAAATCTTACTGGTAGCCTGTGAGAAAAAGAATCTTCTCGTCAAATACATGCATCGCCAGAAAAACTAAAACGTCAGCGTTTACTCTTTGGCTTCCTGACAGGTAAACCTCCTCTCAACCCCAGGTAGTTACAGAGGTGATCAGAAAATAGTATACACCAGTGTACAGTGTGGTTCCGAAAAACCGGCATCCGATTCTTCTGGGGAGAAATTTTCAACGCTCAATCCAAACAGCTGAATTCGCTGAGCTCGACGTTGAGGATTGTTGCCTAAGATCACTCCTTATACTACAATGGAGCCGGACCGGATCCATTCTCGGACCTTCAGAGAGGCAGCTCTTGGTTTGGCGGTGCCATTTTATAGCCTGTTTAAACAGACAATCCGGACTGGCACTCCTCCGGAAGCTTGCTGATCTTCATGGATAGCCTGACAGACGCCAAAGACAATAGCCATATCTCGGATGCTATCTTTTTCGACTTTTCTAAAGCATTTGAATGTGTCCCACACGGTTCTTTTGTACATAAACTAGAAGCTTATGACATCCAAGGAGAGGTTCTCCGCTGGATCCTTTCTTGGTAACAGGACTTTCAGGGTAGAATCCAGATCGGACCATTCTTCTCCCTCTCTGATCTTCGCTGGAGTTCTTTAAGGATCCGAACTCCGTCCGCTGTTGTTCCTGATTTACAACAATGACATTCCCGATCTTATTGCGAGCAGCGCTTTCATTTACGTTGATGAGTTAATAATCTTGGCAATTGTGCAGTTCGTCGGTACGGTGCTTCAAGGCTGGAACCAGATGGAAACAGCCATTTAGGCGCGAAAAGAGATTGCTCGAAGGTTTCATGAAATATTAAAATGCATATTGCGGAAAGAATATATGGATTTTATTAAGAATAATAGTTTTGTTGCAATAATAGAAATCAGATACACCTAAAAATGGTTCATATTCGCGCTTTCGTTGGAAAAATCTCGCCTTTTCTTTGATAAAAGCATCATTTTGGCTTTCCTAATCGATCTTGCGTTTTGAAAATGATTCCGTCAGAAATTTTCATGGTGGAATACGTATCCCCGTTTGGCAGAAACGCTCAGTTTCGTGTGGTTTGGGAGATATAATTGAATTTGTAATTTTCGACCACGTTGCATTTTAATTGCAATGTACACTAAATATCAAGGTAATTTCTAATGGAAGCTATGCCATCACGTTTGTCGGTTAGTTATTCATTTGAATTATATGTTCACCCCGGTTCCCTTTTAGTATTTTCAGTGGAAAACGGTCTACGTTATCACGTGGATGTTTCTACCTACGGTATGGCAAAAACATGGGTAACACGTCCTACTCTATCATCGACAAAGTGCGTATTGTTTCGTCTATTGCTTACTGACTGGGCTTGAATGCAGCTTGTCATGTGTACGCGAGTCAATGCTCATTTATCTGATGGATGATGATCAACTTTGGTGCTCGTTAATTTTGTTCGATGAAAACATTGATTGTCACTTATACTGTAGTGGAATCAAGAAGGGGATCGACAATGTTACACAACAATTTACAGTAGCTATCTACGATAAATTCCACTACACGAAGTTCATTTTATGTTTGAAAAACGCTCCTCTAGAATAACAGAGAAAATCCAGCGAACTCCGCTCCTCCAGCGTACTAAAATCGACTGTTGCCACAGTTAACTCCCGGTAACAACGACCACGTGTAAGCAGACACCGAGGCGCGCGAGGACAAAGTGTATTCATCCAAAAAATGAACGAGTAGTTTATTTGTACAGTGGACATAACGTGCATGAAGAATAGTATGTAACAAGAGAGGAAAAAGGCAACAGACCCTACAGTACCATTTCAACCACAACCCTTCAATCTTCGTACCATTTAGGCTTGTGATTCTGATGAACGTTGGTCTGGGTTTTGTTAGGTCCAGAGTAATCCTGACCCGTAGAATACGAGTCTGCTGTCAGAAATCGGATATCGTAATTCGCTACTGAGATGTACATCGGTATGGGATTCAAATATTTCTTCGTGCGCTCACGTCACCGCAAGTTCAATGATTTTCTATAAATACAGACCAGTTTCTCATGTAAATTTGCAAAGCGTCCGGTGGCTAAATACATTGCTATCCGGAGTCTGCTTTGTACGTGTTCTCAATGGTTCTTATCGTTCGCGGTTTGGGGTGACCAATCGGAAGGGGTTTCTATTCGCGTTATTCGTTCATCGTTGTTCATAGCAGTTATTCGCGTTCGTATTCAGTGGGGTTCAGTTATAACAAATGGCGACGGGGTATTTTCTTCATTTTGCAGTAAGAATTCACGATGTCAATAACCGCAGAAGCGTTGACTGTCATTTTGCAGCAACAACAGGCTCAATTCGAAAAGGCGCAATTGAAGCTGATCGATACGTTGACGCAGAAGCTGACTGTGCAGGGTCAGGCTTCCGGCAACAATTCGCATTCGCGGCCGCTGATCGAGTCCATTGTAACCTCAATCTCAAAGTTCCATTTTGATCAATCCTCTGGTGTCCATTTCGATACCTGGTATCAGAAACGAAGACGTATTCGAGGTGGAGCTGGCCGCTGCCGATGATGCCCAACCTGTCCGACTTCTTTTACGCAAACTTGGTTCTTTGGAGTTCGAACGCTATACGAACTTTATTTTGCCAAAGACTGCTCGCGATGTCCCTTTCAATGAAACAGACAAGTGTCTCAGCCGAATCTTCAGTGAACAGTCATCACTGTTCAACATCCGGTATCAGTGTTTCCAACTGACCAAGAGCCAATCCGAAGATTTTGTCACCGAGGCCGGAAACGCCAATCGAGAGTGCCGGTGCTTCAAGTTTTCCTCCATGACCGATGGTAAACTCAAGACGCTGATTTTCGTATGGGGTCTCCAGTCACCGGCAGATGTTGAAATCCGCACTCGTATCTTGAACAAGATGGAACACGACCCTGAGATGAAGCTACAGATCATCACCGCCGAGTGTCAGAGGTTGTTCAACCTCAAACATGATTCTATGGTGATCCAGCAGTCGTCAAAAACACCAACATCTTTGAGTATTCAATCAGCACACGCTGGTCATCATCAACCTGGTGGATCGCGTCCACCCCACCAGGAACGCTCTTCAAG
>JTDE01007767.1:12040-22434 GCA_014338405.1 Paragonimus skrjabini miyazakii | reverse complement strand
TGGAATATGCCAGTCGAGTATTAACTCCTGCTGAACGAAACTACTCAACGACAGAAAAGAAGTGTTTGGCGATCGTGTGGGCATTAAAAAAATGGAGGCCTTATTTGCTCGGCCGACGTTTCCATGTGGAGACAGATCACAAGCCGTTGGAGTGGATTAAATCGGCGAAGGACTCCCGAGGGAAACTGGCTTGTTGGGCAATGCGATTACAGGATTATAATTTCACAATTCGGCATTTAGCTGAAAAAGACAACTATGTTCCCGACATGATTTCCCGAACGCAGCACATGGATGAAGTTCACAAGGACGTGACTGGAGTTTACAGTATTGAACTGGAGAACGACCCCGGGAAGTTACAGGCAGCGCAGAGGGCGGACCCGACAATCCGAATGGTGATTGATCAATTTCTATTGGGGGAACAATAACTAGGGATCAAGGGAATTCTGGAGGTGACAGCCTTCAGAACGCACTGGACGGAATTGCGGGTGAATAGTGCGGGAATTTTAATGCGCCGACTGCGGGATGCAATAAGCGTGCCTGTTATACCGACGAGGTTGAGAGAGACAATTGTGAAGCAGTGTCATCAGTTGGCTCATACGGGATGTCAGCGAACTTATGAAATGCTGAAGCAAAAGACATGTTGACCGGGAATGAAGAAGGATGTTGACAATTATGAGCTGGCGTGCCAGCCATGTCGGCTGCTGAAGAGCTCCAACTACCCCAGTCAATATCCTACACAACCAATTCTGGTCAGTGAGATTGGGAAATTATGGTCGCTTGACGTAATGGGTCCCTTCCCAGTAACCACTTCCGGAAATCAATACATCATAGTTATAACGGAACATCTCACAAGATGGATCGAAGCAGCCGCCATACCCGATCAGCGTGCAAGCACTGTGTGCAGGGCGGTAATGGAACACATCGTTGCAGATCATGGAATACTGCGAAACATATTGACTGATCAAGGCCCCTGCTTCGAAAGTGAGGAGTTTCGGAACTGCTTGGAGCGTTTGGGAATCAGGAAAATTCGCACAACGCCATACCATCCTCAATCAAATGGACTGACGGAACGAAACAATCGCACAATCAAGGAATGGTTGGCGGCGAAAGGGGGGAGCTAGGAGGAAACACTACCACTGATTCTGTTAGCCCACCGCTGTTCGCCTCAAGGAACAACGAATAAGTCGTCGTTAGAGCTACTGTACGGGCGCGTGCCACGCCTGTCAGTCAATCAAGAGATTGGCTTATGGGGAGACCGGCGGATGAACATGCGTGAATTAGCAGTAGCTCGGAGATTGGTCAGCCAAAACTTGGTGAACGCACAAGAAGTTTCTAAGGAGCAGTCAACCGCACGGTTGTCGGATCGAAATGCGGTATTTGAAATTGGTTCGAAGGTTAAATACAGAGACAGACGGAGTCCAGGCGAAACAGAACCCGGACCTAGGAAGTTCCTGGCGTAGTGGAAGGGACCGTATGTGGTAGTGGACCGCCGTGGTCCAGTGTATCTGATTAAGAATGAGAACAATGAACATCGAGTGAATGGAAGCCAGCTTTGTAAATGGTATGATATCTCGAGCAGAGGAATGCACACCAAGAACATCGATGTCCTCGAGGCCAATACGCAGGTCACCGAGAGAGCGAAAAGAACCTGAACGGCTTTTGTTGCAGCTGGAACATTCTTTGTGAGGGGAGGAGTGTAGTGAGGATGAACGATCGTAATATACAACACACATCACGGCTATTCAGTAGTAGGACCAGAGCATATATTTTGACATCGAAGTAGCCGCAAGAAAAAATGCAGGAAGAAACATCGGAGTGCGGCATCGCCCAAAATAGTCCTTGCTACGTAAAGGAACTGAGCATTGGTACCCATGACAACGGGGACGGCTTGGGACCAAATACCGCGTACAAATGAGTGGTTTTGTTTAATCGCTTAGCTCATGTGTTGCTTTCCTAAATAAACAACGCTTGTGCCATCGCATTCTTGGCTCACAACACTAGTTTACACTATACATGGTCGTTTGGACCTTTAACCTATCGTTTGCTTGCTGAATGCGACTGTATTCATGTTTACACGCTTGTCGGCCTAGGCTCAACAATGTGGCCACACTTTTTCGGCTTGTTCGCCTGCTGGATCATATTACTTTCGCATATTGGTATCACTTAGTTTTGCCCGAGACACGTTGTAACTTCCGTACAGTACACGTATTTCTAAATTATGCGTATTTTTGCTTCTCGTCTGGTATTTACGGTGTATACCTGGAAGCTGTTAATCCAGTGAACATACGCACTGAAACGGTTAAACCCTCACATTTTATAACTTCTCGCCAGTTTATTTTGTTTGATTGAAGTTATTATTGCTCTTTTACGTAGCTAGTTATTCAAGTTTAATCGCTGTTACTGTCGGTATAACGTAAGAACAGATTTGTAAGTCGTCACACGTTTCTATCAGCGCATTTCCGGCTCTCACTGTGCAATTTAGGGAGAAAAATTCTCAGAGCTTATTTCCACAGCTGGAGGTCAATACTGCGTTGCGAAATACAACCACGGAACTGACGAAATTGTACTAAGTGGTCTTCCCTCTCCCGTCTTATGTCATAGACGACATTTTGGAGCTTCCTGGTTCGTTTAAGCCCTTGCGAACAGCTCAAAAAGGCCACTACCAAACGCAGTGGTCTGAGTAAATTTTAATGCATTGCCCAGCTTTTCAGCAGCACCGAATTAGGTAACCAGAGTTTCTCAGCCACATGCAACGTTCAAAGGGTTCAACAGAGCTTCAGCAGTAATTCTTGAAATAATTATGAATTCAACTCCTGAGTGGGAATGTGCAGAATATCTTTAGTGTCAGCCCCCAGGTGGTCAAATCGTAATGGGCCGTCACCGCCGACCGCATCTGGTAAACATACGATAGACATGTCTTCCAAGTATCCGCGTCAGCGCCGGAAGCACTGACACTCCAAATCGACCGTATGAACGAACTCACACGGCAGATACAAACATTCAGCACGCAAAGCTCACGCAACATGTCTCGTAATTTTAACTGAAAAATCTTACACATCGTAAAGCCGGTAGACCGATGTTATCCATAGGTAACTACAGTTATATCCTTTTTGGTTGCCTATGGTTCTTTATGATTCTGAGAGCATTCTTGACGAGAATCAACCAATTATCATGGGGAATACCCATTTAGACGATTATTACAAGGCAAAGTTGTGTTCACGAGTTGCACCCAAATCGATTGTGTACCACGAGATCAAAATGCCCAAGGTGGAAACAACCTCAGAGAAACCAGGTTGCGCTCCTAAGACGATGCTTCTTGTTAGGTGGATATGAAAGTACGTTTCCGTACGTTGTACTTTCCACCTGGTGTGTACAAACTAACAACCGGTACTTAAAAATACGCGTCCTTTGCTCCAAGTAACCTGTAATACTCGGAATTAGGGACTTGGAATAGCCCCAAAAATCCTACTCGGATTGAAACCTCCCACGCAAGTAATGAGCAGAAGACCTCGCACTGGTTGCAGTAAGCAGTTCATATTCATAAGACAAGAAGCCAAATTTATGGATGTACAACGGTATTAAAGAAATCATAGTCACTCATTGGCTGGTCGTATTAGCACATATAAAGTCACAAACTGAGCGTTAATTGGTGCAATACGGAACAAAGAAATAAGTGAATAATAGAAGGCGTAACATTGAGACTGTTCGTCCAATCCTGATGCAGTATCTTCAACGCGACGTTTGAATTGGTCTCTTGTTAGAACTCTTATTGTGTCGGGGTTTGGATAAGCGGTGAATCGAGTAGATGTTCATCACATAACCATTGACGGTAGTAATTTCAAAAACGGCACCAACTGATTGCGTGTCGGGATAAAAAAAGGTCACGGCTATACTTACACAACTGCGAGATGCAATGCATTGCATACGTGCATGCAATGACGTCGAGCTTTCAATGAGCACTCTTGCAACAGGCCTACATTAATTGACACATGTTACCGGGACGCAGTGAAATTTCAAACTGAACAGTATATACACTTAAACGCAGCCTTCGCATTCAGATAAGCTTTCCAGGTAGCCTACTTCAAAAGTAAAACATCAGATTCGAGTTTCGATCTTAGTAGATTTCATCAGCGGTGCACATCTTCGTCAGGATGGGGATTTGTACTCAGGTCTACGATACTCTACACTCTGCCTGCAGTGAATAGGCTGGTTTGTGAACAGGACTGGTTGATTGCTTCGCTTTAACAGGAAACAATCTACCTCCAGTTCTGTCAGTGAATCAATGTGTATCCGTTGTCTCATTCCGACAGGAAATAATCGATGTCATCGAAGAAGAACAAATGGTAAGAACGGTTAAAATCGATAAAAATATACAGAATCTGGTCCAGCATCGATCAACCGATATGGGACAGTTTTAGGTAGAGGGTAACGACAAGTTATGACAAACGTGTTCGGTAAGACTTCGTGTTTGATTTTTTCCTCCAGTTGCTTCATCTAAATAAAGAAAACAAGTGACGTCGGGAAATATTTTTGAATTAAACACAACAAAAACTTGATAATTATATATATATATATATATATATATATAAAATTTCAAACAAAAGTGATCATGATGGTCTGTAGCATTCAGGCCACAATAATACGACATGCACATTTCGTGTCGGCTGTATTAATACCCTTGTTCAGATTTGTTGCATCATTAGGGTAATGCATTAATTGAATAACAACTCATTCAAATCACATTGAGTGTTATTTCGATTACAACACTCCTGAGGAAGGCCGTCCGAGATGGTCGAAAAGTAGGGTATTACAATTTGTTCGTAATGTTGTGTTATTCTCACACGATTTGCGAATCGATTAGACAAAGTTCAATGAACGCCGTTCATGTGACTCTTAAGGAACACCAGCTAGTTTTTCGGGCAATGTTAAAAGCATGCTCCTACATGTGACATTCACTCGTTTATTCCACTGAACTCGATATGCTGATGGACAAAAGTGAAGATAACTGGCAATCAATTGAAATGTGGAAGGAGGATTTCTGAATCAAGATTCCATTTCAAGTTGGACGGATGACGTAAACGTTCCTATAAGACAGTGATAATGGTTCAGTCCTTCTAAACTGCAGAGGACGAGTTAGATTTTTCTCATTTCATCGTCTATCATTGGGACCAGAGGGATTTAACAAATATCGAACTATTAACACTATCGAAGTCAAGTGAATGAGTGAAGGTAATACGCATGAACAAACTGGAAACAATGATCGAATGAAGGAATGATGTCCATCAAATATCGCGCGAACGAAGTTTATAGAAAGGGCCACAGTAACATCAAATGGCCTAACCTACTTTGGGCACGTAGTTGTTCAGCAAGCATATGCCAGAACAGGGGTAATACACTTCATTCAAAACGTGCTTGTTTGATTCGTGCGGACCGAGTACTGTAGACCAACTCGTCAAAGCGTGTACGTTACTGCAAAAATAGAGACTAAGCATACAACGTTTGAGCACCGCGGGAAATCACAAGGAAGGACTACGAATTAAATAAGAGATGATCAGCACTGGGCCTTGGGATTCGTGTACCAAACAACTTCCAACTGAAATCCATACAAATGTAAAATGTCTATCATGAGGAGATAATATAGTTTAGAAACAATAACATCAAAGGAGGCGCAAACAACCAAAAAGCATTCACAGCACCACGGATCTGCGGAATTACTACGGTCTTGCAGTTATGATCAAAGTAAGCTAGTAACAGTGTATAAGCGAACATACCATGCAATCAACTCCGAACACAAGTATGGTGCGATACTTGGACAAGTCTGTTTTCCACATATCGCCACAAATGAACATCAACTTTGAGCGCTCAATACCCATACGATACGCGTTCCAGCGTGAATAAAAAACGAGTGGACGGTTCAGTTCCACGCCAACACCTTGATCAAAACGTAATTCCGGACGTCGAAACAAATCGATCAGCTAATAAAATAGTAACAGTGATTAGAAAGCAATTAAAACGCAATTTACAACGCGTCCATCTCCGCTGCCCAGATCAATCACAGAGCCCAACGAAGTCAGCTGCTCGGTTTGTTGGGCGGTGTGTAAGAGTCTAGCAATACTGTTTAATTGAACAGTGGTTGCGGGCAAGTAGGGCAAACAAATACGCCGAAATGCAGGAGCTATGAATGCCGACAACACATAGACGACAGAAGAGGTTAATAACCCACAACCCAACAAAACGGATGCTTTGCGGTTGAGATACTTATCTGTGGCATTCGAGGACTGTTCACAAAGACATACCAAAGGTATCATCTACGGCCGGCTGCAAGTATAGCACAAAAGAAATTAATAATTACAAACCAGTGACTGATCAAATGATACAAATGTTCAAAGTTATCCTAGAAGAACAAACTTGACGAAGGGTCAAATTTAAACTAGTCGTATAGAAGTCAACGACACCAACCACTAAGCGAAAGGTCAAACGTTCAAATTTAGAATACCTTTACTGTTTCAGGATACGTCTCTTCCTGTATCCGCTCTGAATGTTGATGGTGGAATGTTAAAAATTTTGAGTGATCTTATCGACCTGGATGATTGCATGTGCTAATGCGAGTTACGCATTCATTTAGCGAGAGCTAGTGCTGATTTCTGACGTCTTGAAAGACGTGCCTAGAGGAATCACAGTCTAGAGATGGCCACGAAGCTCTGTGTCTACTGCTCAATGGTGCTGTCTACACTGTTATATGGCAGTGAAACTTAGATAATGTATCAGCGGAAAGTGCCCTATCTGAGCCGTTTACATTTGCAATATCTAAGAAGCATTTTGGGTAGTCGGTGGTTAGAAATAGTTCCGAACTCTGAGGTAATGCGGCGAATGGACACGGAGGGGATGGAATTCATGCTGGTGGTTGGCCAGGTCATGTCCGTCAGATGGGCAATGACCATACTTAAAGCGGTTGTCGTATGGACAATTGAAATTAGGTAAGCGCAGTCCTGGTGCTCAAAAGCTGAAATACCGGTTGTTATCCAGGTAAGTCTATCGTGTTGTAACATTGATTTTAGATGTTGGAAAGACTTGGTGTTGAACCGGACAGTCTGGAGAAATACGATCCTGACAAACATCAGGTTCAATGAACAATTACTGCGCAGTCGAGAACGAAAGAGCAAGGGATCCATTGGTGACAGGATTATATGGCGTAGCGATGTGTGCGGTCGCAAATACGCCGGCTCCCTCGGATAAGTAGGTCACCAACGTTATGTTGGGCTCAAACAGGTTATATCCGTTATATCTATTTTCTTCTTGTTCGCATCGACCGATGACTATCATCGTTTGGCAACTCACCCGGTCTCATTTTCAGATTCCTGGGTGCTGTGGCCTTCTACTTTTCCCTTTCTTCAGCTTCGTTGGTGTAATGTATAGTGAATATTTTATGTTTTCTTTCAGTTCAACTCAGAATTTTATTTTTCCTCTATTTTTTTTAGATTGCACTAGCATGTACTCGTATACTGAACCACTTCTTGTATTACATTTTCAATATTTTTCTACCCAGTTTAGATCTCACCACTGGACTTTCTAATTCCCGAGATATAGGGGTTTCAATTTCACGCTAGTTTGTCGATCAGCTAACCACCATTGGCCGGTTGGACACAGGTCTCATTCACACGCCTCCTGGTCTCAGTCCTTCGGGTTTACACTGGGTACATGGTGTGTGACTGGAATCACAAGTGTTGCTGCGCAAGCTACTTATGGTGATGATCAAGCGCAGGCGTTCTTTGGCTTCGGTTACTGTGACAGGCTAATCCGAAACGGATGCCGTCAACTATGCCATGTGCCGCATGCGGACGTACGTGTTGTTTCATACTGACTTCCTTGATCAACTAGATGAATGCTTGCTGACGGGCGATGCGTATGATGAGTCATGCTCTTGTGTCTATGTTCACACGTGATTGCTGCTCGCGCTCACTCTACTTATTAGAAAATACGAGCCACTTTGCCGATTACCTTCTGGATTTACGGGATGCAACAAACACTAAACTCAGTGTTAAAAAAGTAAAAGATGGAAGGAAAACTGGAAAGTGAAGGGAGAATGGAATCTCATAGTTTGATTGGTTGTGAGAACAAACTCGGTGCAGTAGAGTAATACTAGGAGATACGGAGGACTGAGCACACAGTGACGCGTAAATCTGGTAAAAAAAATAGAAGGAAAAGTGCAATTGGCTGGCTGATAATTGAGGTAATACTGGCAGAGTGGAGAAAGATAAGCAATAGACTGAATACTGAAAGTCACGGATGAATCATCAAAGGGACCGAAAAACTCATACACATGCACACTGCTCTAGGATTTATAGCCTAAAAATAGTGCACATCAGACTCCAAAAGGAAAACGGATTCTGTGATATATGAATAAGGGACACGGCCTAGAAAAGTACGCAAAAGAAAGCTATGTATGTAACACAAGACAATAATGAGACAAACAATAAACACAGAGAGTGTACGAAATGTAACTGTCGGGAGAACGATAACCTCTGATACTTCCCGATTGTTTATGCTGCGGAAGGAGGTTACCTTGAGGGACCACACCCCGAGTCTCTGACAAGAAAGTCTGATCTGCGAGACAACAGGGAACCCTACTCGGAAACAATGACCTAGTCTGACTCACTTGGCAGTGAGGGGCTTACCTAGCCCGAGGGCGCAGTGAATAAGACATTGATGTCTCATTCTGAACACTGCTGTGCGCAATGGATGTACTCGAAGCTACATCAGGCTTTTGCGAGATCACAAGTGTTTTTCGACCGTCACGGTCAACCGTTGGGCGATCGGAGTGCTCTCTGTTTGAGGGTACCTTTTCTAACCCCCTTCTTCCTGATACGGAAGACAGCAGTACCGCAACTATAAAAGTAGTTCTGCTGTATGCCCATAGGATCGTGCCTCACCACCTAAGCACTCCTACGCGGTCAGTAATGCAACATACAATCATATGAGTGTAATTGCTTTTCGTCTGACTGCTCCCCTTTGGCCTGTCTGACAAAGTTGCACCTGGAAGGACCGGAGTTCTAGTCAGCATAGACCGCTGAATCAAAACAGCATACAAGCTGCTTTTACTAAAGAGGGTGAACAAAACGACAGGTTGCGTTCCAAGATCCCCACAGTATAACGTTTGTCTTCGGTTACTGTACGTATGACTTAGCGACAGTTGTTGAGATGCACAACGTTGATTGAAATAATTGAAGGAACGTCATGAGAGAAAGCATCCAGAGAGCAAGATGACATGAGAATGTCACCGGTAAACAACGGAAACAAGGTGACAGAAAAGATGGAATGGTTTTGGCCATCAGTGTCTTCAAAACATCGACGGCATGGCAAGAATACCGTATCGCCACCAAAAATAAAGCAGGCCAGCATGTCTACTGGATGGATATACTCCATCGACAACTGAGTACGATAACTTTGCTCCATAGACTTCGTCAGCTTGGCCACATTTTATGAATGTCAAACCGCTATTTGTCAGGCCGCACTTCGACTTAGATTAACGGATTAGACCGAAAGTGGTAGCCTGATGACTAGCATGTGATGTGGATTACGGGTACAAAAGCACTATAACACTTGTGGTTATTTCGGAGGGGCGTTCCTGGCTTCATGCAAGGCGGTCGAAAGGTAACAGATGCCGTCTGATATTACTAAATATAGAAGACGCTCTTTATTTATAACTTTTTCCTTTGGTCTTACGTATCCCAGAGTTTTCTTTAACACAATGAAAGCGTTTTATGTAGCAACTCGTGTAAAATATATATGTGGAATGTTGTCATTCACATTATATTGTAAGATGACTCAGTTTAAAAAACTGTGACCGACTGAGCCCTCAATAAAATAGCAGTCTAAACGATCAATCTCGGAATGTCATTATATAGATGGCTCTTGATAACTCTTAGCGCTACCACTTTCCAGAAGCTCAGTGACTTTAAAGGCGACTAAGCAATGTTACCTATGAACAAAAATAACCGAAATATTCACGAGACGACGTAATGAACGAGTCATTTCCCCGGGAATTAATGTCCAGAATGACGATGATAGTATCTGATAAGTAGGTCCAAAAGTGAAATTTCTGAGCTTCCGGCGTGACTTCGTAGCCCAGCTGGTAGAGCGCTTGCCGCGTTTGGGCATGGTGTTCCTGTCGCTGGTTCGAATCCAGCCGAAGTCCAGATTTTTCGCAAATGGATCTCTTCTAGATGATAGTATCGTCAGTTGACTATTTAATCATCCCGAACCGGCTAACGTCATGACCAGTTGAACATCGGAATGAAGTAAATCGGCTCTCAGATGTACACCAACCACACGCATTTAAGCAGAACTCCGCATACATCATTCCCTGGGTGGCATACAACCAACCTTCACATTCA
>JTDE01007767.1:0-10823 GCA_014338405.1 Paragonimus skrjabini miyazakii | reverse complement strand
TAGCCACCTCAGATTAGTAAACACCGCTCTAACCTTAGAAATACGCGCCTCTATTCCGTTCCCTACATCTACGCCGCCGTCGCTGATGCAGCTTCCCAGGTATACAAACCGGTCAACAACTTCCATGACTTCATTATCTAACATTAAACCTACGTAATCCCAGCAATCTTGCAGAAGCGCTTTGCATTTCGAGGCTGCAAAGCGCATTCCGAAGTACTTAGCAGAACGCGAAACTGCATTCAACGTTGCTTGTGCTGCTTGAAAGTTGTCAAACAGCAACACCTTGTCAGAATAATCAAGATCAGTCAGCCTTCCACCAGATAGGAGGTCCACGCCAGCAGCATTTGAGTGCCGCAGACAGTTCTCCATTATTCCGTTCATGACGAAATTGAACAAAAATGATGAAAGGGGAAAACCTTCACGATCGCCGCTCCTGATGCTAAAACTGTCAGACAGCTCACCGTAAACCCTAACCTGAGCCGAAGTATGGGAGTAAAGCGCCGACAGTATGTTCACATACTTGGTCGGTACACCCCTGCGTTTAAGCGACTCTAAAAGTATGGATCGATCCATCGAATCGAATGCACCTTTATAGTCGAGAAATATGGCAGTTGTTGGCCGGCGGTATACATGACGCTGCTCAAAAATTTGAAGAGGGGTAAAAATACGATCTATACATCCCCGGTCAGGACGAAATCCTGCCTGTTCTTACCTAATGTTTAACTTCCGAACTGCAGTGAGTCGACCGAGTATAGTGGATGCCAGAACCCTAGAAATGACTGGGGTCAAACTAATACCCCTATGGTTTTCGCAAGAGCTCCTGATACCTTTATTGAATGTACGAACTGTTATCACGTGACACCAACACGGAGGGATGATCTCCGTCATCCACACAAGTTGAAACAGCTGAGTCAAGGCCTCAACTAACACCTCTCCACCTTCTTTAAGGAGTACTGGCACTAAATCATCTGGATCAGCAGCCTTATTACGATTGAGAGCCGAAATGCAATTGCGAACCTCAGTCTCAGTGGCATGATAGAAGCAGCAGACCAGCTAAATTGACCCTCAAAGTGTTCCGCCCAACCTTCCGGACTTATTATAAATTAGTGTGTCATCTGCCTCGCTGACAGCTTCACTGACAGACGGTCGCCTGGGACCAGTAGCACGAATCAGTTTGAATAGTTTGCCAGTGTTCGCTGAGGCAAATGCGGTTTCCATTTCCCTAACTTTTCCACCAACCAAGCTTCACGATCAGCCTTTAGACTACGTTTCAGCTTCCTACGGATATCTCTTCCAGACTTATTATGTGAACTACCAGGAGGAACCTTCCATCTGGCTTCTAACAACTCCAGGGATTTCTATGAGTTCCACGGCTTGTTTAACCTATGTACCCTTGTGCCACATGCTACAGTACCTACTTTCTGAATAGCCTATGAGATTTGTGTCCAGCAGCTATTAGGATCTTCGGAGTGAGTCTCACTAAGGCAGCTTTCTAAGCTGGTTTGGTACTTATGCTTTACCGATGGTAAAGCCAGTTTCTCAACAACCAGTCGTTGCTGTCGGTGGGGTCGTTGACCAGTAAAAGTAAGAACAAAACGACAACATACCAGTGCATAATCTGAATCCAAGCACGTGCTCCAATAAGAACGACAGTCTCGAATGCAACCACGCCACCTGTAACTAACATCTATGTAGTCTATCTGAGACCATGTCTTATTCGGAGAAGGCGGGCACCAAGTATAGCAATGACGTGCACGATGCCTAAAACTAGTGCTGGCTCAAAATATCTTATACTCAGTGCACAGCTGGAACAATCGCCCACCATTATCTGACTGATGTGACGCTATCTCAAACCTGCCACCTAAACGAGATTCGGCCTCATCAAGATGGCCGTTCTGAGCATTCATATCTCCGGTCAGAACGACTATATTAGAGCCACGTGTCGACCGAAGGAGAGCAACCAGATCCGAATAAAACGCGTCTTTGACGCCGACGTCACTACAATCAGTAGGAGCGTAAGGAGACACAATGGATGAATTTCTGGAAGTCTTGCGTCTAGAGCCAAGCGGACGGCACAAAGTTTACTGTTAACGGGAATCCAATCTACAACTGCGGTTGCGGCCGTCGAGCTAAGGATTATACCTACTCCAGCCTGACCTGTAACAGCGGCTGTGGAGTCACCCGAATTGTATAACCTCAATCGGGTAGACAATGCGGGTGCTGTCAGTTCCATACATCATCATCATCATAACAGCCATGAGCCTGATCAAAAGGTGCTATGACTCGGGCCGCCGTTCACCTCAACAGTGACGTAGAATATCCTAGAAGAAAAAGTTACTGAGGAGGCTGACTACTGTCCTGGATTTTAATTTCCGAGATACAACAGACATCGGCATGCAACGAGTCTAACGTTCACGCAAGAGCGGCCTGTTGATCTATCTATTTTAGCGCGCGAACTTTGGAAGTACCTATACTAATTCGCACTCTAGGTCTAAGCGAGGGACGAAGGAGGCCTGAAGCTGAATGGTAAGAGACGGAACTTACCGATACAGTGTTGCTATGATTAGCTATATCTACTGTGGGACCTGTAGAGTAATTTTCAGAAATGAAGGTCGGGAGGGGCCTGAGAACTAGATTTGATAGGACAGTGGGGAAGGGATCAGCAGTAGCATGTTTTCGCCTATCCACTCTCCTGTATGCAGCAGATAGGGCGACCCGGTTTATACTGCGAGACGGCCGATGCAGTATGGAATTACTCGTGTTGTGATTATTCATGGTTGTATGTGGCCTGTGATACTGCCAGGACACCCAAACCTAGACAGTGTACCAGAACTAGTACATTTTTCGGAGAAAAAAATGCTAACCTTCTTCCAACCCCAAACCTGGAGAACCAGGAGGCGGGTTTGTCAGACTTTTATCTATTGCCCTGCCTGACACGAGTGACTCTATCGGTGTGATGGCCACATCGTCCAGTTTAGCCCAATAGGTCTTCCAGATTGGCAAGCCGTTACACCACGTCAAGGTCCAGTCTCCTTGTGACAGACCATGATTGACTGGGTGAAAGTGGATGTCAACTGTCCGGTTGGGACCTTGTAATTACCTGAATTGTTGGATACAAACGCAATCCAGAATGGTAGCGTGCCGTAATCAGTGAAGTACCTACAAACCTATCGTTTCTAGCTCTTCAATCTGAATTTAGTTAAGCCCGTTTTTACTTCGCTTTGGTATTTTTGAGAATACTCTGCACCACTGTTGCACTGAACGGCGGCTCGATCCACGGCACAGTCTAGTTAGGCTCACTGACGATATAAATAACGAATGAATGTTTCAACGATTTTTGGCAGATATACGTAAACGAACCAACAGGGTTGTTCCAAGAGACCGCAGGGTTAACGCCAGCGACCGCACGAGCGCTGCGGTCGACTGGCCTAAAGTGCAAGGTAGACAGATGATGACCTGGCGTAGACAAATGAAGTCGTTCATCAGGTGGTTAGCCACTGGAGACCGAGTTCGTCTTCCGAGCTAGAGACTTCGCGATTCACAGAGTCAGTGGCTAACCGGGCTCAGTGGCATGAATGTTGCCGTTGTTTGGCTGAGCTACCTGTGAAGTAAGTACACTTAATGAAGTGAAGCAGTAAAAACCATAAGGAAGCTCTCTTACTGATGACACCTTACTTTCAATTATAACTCGGTTGCTTGCTTGCAGGGTGTAGGCACCTTGGTGCTAGACGTTTGAATATAGAAGTAGCTATTTTTAGTAGCTAATTCTTTCCTCTTCCCTTTCTTTTTCTTTCCTCTTCTTGTACAGGGTTTGTTTTTTACTTTACGATTGTGTGGCGGTTAGGCATCAGTGAATACCGCCAATATATTACAATTCTTGATGACGATGATGATGAAATGAAAGTCTCTAAGACATAGTTATTGGGAACATTACAGATGAAGACTTAGATAAGTTGTTCAGTTAACTTTGTTTACTTCATATCACAAACTGTCTGCTGTCGTGTGACGTACAAGATTACATTGGCATACCTAATTGCGGATTGGAACCCAAAAATTCGTTATATAAAACCAATCCAGCAAACACGTAAGAATTTACACTCCACACCATCACATCTATGGTGGGTGCCCACATACACACTGTGAGACTTGATCGAGTGAGGAATCGATCACGCAACCGGATTCCTTTTAATCTTCATTACTTAAACCATATGAAAAAAATTAAATGGAAAATATAGAGCTGAAAAGCACGTACTCATCGATGACTATAAAAATGAGATCATTGACGAACTTTTCCGTAAGAGAATCGGCAGCTCGATTACGTTAGGGGCTAGGAGGAACATCTTCAAAACAATTGTAAGACATCTGTTACATTGTCCTTATTTACTTGTATCTGGCTTCCGCGTAAACCTGTCGTTCGAATGCACACATCAGGGACCTCGATTTAAAAAATCTGGAGGAGTCACTTCTCCTGAGTATACTTGTTTTATTAAAAAAAAACGACGCAAAAAATGCCATAAGAACATCATCTAGAGCAAATTCTCCTTAATTACACTTTGAAATTTTTATGATTCTGTTTTGATGCGCTGACTGTATGGTTCTTCACTCTTCAAAAGTTTTTTCAACATCATTTTTTCTTTTCGAGCCTCTTGTTTAGCATGCCTCGTACGTAAGTTTTTCACATCCTGAGAAAGCATCGCAACGGCAAACGTCCTTTTTACATACTCCTTGAGATCACGTGTGCTTTTGAAATGCTGCATCATTTCACACACATGCACTTCATCAGCTGGAGATAATCGTCTGTTGCGGGGATATAAGCCTGGATTACCAACTTGAAAATTATGTGAGTGTAGTAAGTTGGCCTTTTCTATCCGATATCCATCACTGCGATAGTGCATAACCCAAGAGGCACTGCAACCGTAGTCTTCAAATCTAATTAACATAATCATATGTTTAACACAACCTTACCGCTTGCTTGCCTTTGTACGACGCCTGCAATGTACACATCTGTAGACAACACTGGCATACGGCTGACCCGGCGGAAGACGAATTCCCCTATATTTCTTTGCCATCGCGGCAGTCTGTGAGGTGGAAATAAAAAAGCTTGTACAAGTTTCCCGTTGGAAAGTTCGCAAGTCATTCAGGTATTTTTCAAACTCGGTGTATGGCGGTTTGAAGATTTTCCAAAAAGCATCACTGTCATCAATCGGCATTGTAGTCAAAACGTAAAACAGCGTCAACCGTAATGGCCTAATCCAAGTATGTGTTGCACAGGGCGAAAACAGCCAATGATGATCGGGCGTCCAGAACTCGGGAAGCGCTGAAAATCAACGGAGTAATGGATCGGTGCCGAAAGTAGGAAGGAACCTTTGAGAAATATGTACCTGTATGCGTAGAATCGCAAATTCCTCAGCGACAGGCTGAAGTGGGGAAACCAGGTGCAGCGTCGGAACTAAGATAGTGAATGAACGTGAAAAGGAAACTTGAAAACCGACACAGAATAGATGAAAATAATGGCGTCAATAAGAGCATTCCTGGTTTACTAAACACTGAAGATGAAAGAACTATGTCCTCATTCAAACCCCTTTCGTCCGACCTCAAATTTGAGGACGACCCACAAGTGTCGCGCTGATTCCCATGTCACCAAGGGCATGGGCGATTAGGAGACTTTGGGATTAGGAGGACGGGCACCAAATCATCACTAGGTTGACGAGGCTTTGATGAATGATTTTTGATGACCTTTGTCTTTTCTCCTGAAGATGTTTTCAGACCCGAACTACATGCTATTGCACAGGCTCTAAGAGCAAGTGGTCATTCCGAAGGAACGGTGACTAGATCTCAGTTCAAAGCGCGGTCGAATAAGACGGCTATGAGGGAGGTAGAAACAGGGCGGAATAAATTTAATAAAAGAGACGGTTGAACAGTTTCATCAGTATCAGTTTCCAGTCGTGCCCATGGGTACCGTGGTTCAGACTCGCGTTGGTTCTGATCACAGTTCACTATGTGGCAAGGTAATAACGCTGGCTTCGTGTATTCGCTTCAACGATTGAAGAGGTACAACGTGTGCAAGGCAAATGGTTCCATGTCCGGTTCAACAGAAACTGAGGATGGTAGTGGTCGAGACAATAAAAGATATCGATGAACTGCGAACATACATAACTTTACGCTTAACCGCACTGGATTCAAGCTAATTTGCCCGATCAGGTTAAAGGAATTCAAAGTCATTTTTTAGGATACAATAAGCACTTGGCATGCTTATAATGCACTTAATTTGATTTCATTAGTAAACAACGACAAAGGATGACTAATCAAAAAAAGATGGTTAATAAGAACCAAAAACAGGAGCTGTTCTAAAAGTAACTATTTCGGGTACCTCTCTGGATTTGAACAGACAGCTGGAAAATTCCAGATGACCAATAACAAGGCAATTAGACAGTAATCACAAATTATCAATAATTTCAACCCTAGCCGTACCCAAGGGTTCCATGGCTCGGGCTGCCGTTGGTCTTATTAACAGTTCGTGAAGTGGTAGATCAATAAATAAGAACAATGTATAAAGAAAAATGAAACAAAAACAACGAGGACTCAGGAAAATGTAACGACCATACGGATGCAGGTTTGCCAGTGACTCTCGGGTAAAAGAACAGGCCACCTCAACGACACAGGGTGCATCCCCAGGTCCCGAATTTATGAACGACCATTCATGTGAAGACTAACTGCGAAATAAGCAGAGATCTCCCGGCAGCTGGGTCTCCTATGAAATACCACCCGAGCTTTTCGGTCACACCACAATACAGAGCACGTCACTCCACAACAAAGCGGTTTTAGAAGCCACAGTGGGAGTACATGGGCCAATGAGCAGCACACCGTCCGTCTGGCGTACCGACACATTCAGTCTCCGCCAATCGTGAACAAATCCCGAGAAAGGTGTAAGAATCAACATGGTAATTATTGGCTTTGGAGGGAAAAAAGGTGTACCAACAACCTTGAATGCCGGACTCCGTTCAAACGGTGTGTGAACCAAATTGGTCGCCCGTCCCTGGTAATAGACGGTGGGTGTCGCAACAGCTATGCCGATCTGGAACTTCTTGGCTGGACAGATTACTTATACTAGATTCTTCTTCCTTAGTAAATCCTCGATCTACCATGATATTTCTATCGCAACCACTGGGCATCCTGAATTGGTGGACTTCGTTCGAATGCTGTATGAAGAGAACTACAACTGGTCACGGGCCTCTAATGGACCGCAACCTCCATGTTTTGCCCCGCTGCTTTGAGTTACATTCCTTTTGAACCAAAGACTGCGGATGAGACTCAAGCTAATCCTCTTCTTCCGCCCAGGAAACAGAGAAGTATTCTGCCCCCACAGCTATGAACGCATATTATTTTGAAGTTTGTTGTATGTTCCTGCAGCAACGCGTTGGTCAACGTGTCGGCGGCCGGTTTTGTTCCCATGCCAAATTCCAGTGCACTAAACCAGTCTCTTTTTCCTTCCTTCGTTAAATAATTCCTTACTTGGTGAGCCCCCAATCTCGTTTTCACAAACATATTAGAGACTTGTATCAGTTGCTGTTCGTGACAGAAATCGGAGCCAGCGCGAAAGTGTCGACGGACAAAAACACCTACTTGACTCTTCAATGTTCAAACACTCATGCAGGTAACTTAACAGACACTTACTCTGGGGATCCTAGCCAGCGATATTTACTGTCTTGCCGAAACACGGCTTCCGGATTCTAGCGCAGTGCTAAAATTACAATCTCTGTTGGTCGCTCCGTTATGAGCGTACATTGTGCGATTGTCTAGAAACCCTGGGGCTCAAGCCACTAGTCAGGTTGGTGTCGAAAATCGCCCCAAACACATACACAGAAAAGGCGATGTATGACTGGATACTCGTCAACGGCCGTCTTTACCCTGTTAGACTCGAAGGTACGGAAAGAACCTCAAGAGGCGCACAACATAAACGCTGTTTGTGTAACCGTACAAGTCAGTGATCTATCGAATACTCGTTACTTCTTTGTATGTGCCGTTTCAGATGTGCAGACGAAGGATTTTAACAAGCGAACGAGCACAAGATGAACATCAATGATTGGTACGTAATGGACTTGTGAACAAAACTGTGCAAAGATTGTACTCTGTTTCTGTTTTGTACTACACAATACACAGACCATCCTCGATACGCGTTTTTTGTTGTTCTGGTGTTCTGTCAGGTAACTCACTGCTGTGTATAGGGGTTACTCCCCGTATTATGCGTTGATGGCACATAACTGTGTTCGTTTCGGCACGTCCGTGTGCGTAGAACATAATGAGTGATTATCGACCTCTTGTGCCCTACAATTTTGGTGACAGGTGGAATTTTTGTTTAAAAATGACCAATTCGAACAACAAGCGCAAACGATCGGTGGAAAATGCTCTTGCCTACTGCACATAACACCCCGTATTGTCCTTGAATCTTGTTCGATCCCAATTTTGCAGGATTCTAACCTGCTCCTGTGGAAAAGCAAGGGCTCGGTTTACCTATCACCGGTTCCAATGGAACACCAGGCAATAGTACTTATCATTTTTCTAAGTGATCGCATGTACAAAACACTATTAACGACGAACGTTTCGGTCGCATCGTCCGTATAGGAAATTTGAGAGAAGCTATTTTCATTTCTTCCGGAGATAAAACTTGGCATTCGCAAGGGACTCGCCTTGGAATCGAAAAGAACATATGAAGGAATCAGCGGGCCATTTTGCCAACGAGTTGCGGGTGATAGGTTTTGAGGCGTTCCCAGTAAAAACTCTACAACAGCGGAATCAGTTCATTTTGCAGCGGTTAATCAATGGAATCGGGAATGTGAAAGTAGCCATGGTCAATGAAGGCTTTGGATACAGCCAGTTTATGCGGCTGTTTCAAACGCAACAGGAAGTTCCCTGGAAAACACCTTTAAGGCTGACTATCAGTGAGTTTGGATCGAAGTTGACAGGGTTATTCGGACAATCATGGACGGTACTTTAATTGTGCCTACCGCGGTAACCTGCATCCCCACGATGAAATTTCCGAGTTCCCAAGCGTACTGGTCACCCTCTAGACGAATGGATCGAGGATTTGCCACTCTGTCGGGTAAGCCGCATCGTAATGTAGTTCCGTCTGTTTTATTCGTATCATGCCCGAGTAGCAAGACAGTATTGTTTTATACGGTTGGGTTAAATGGTTGTTTCGCTACGAGGACATTGGAAACCGACGCGGCGTGCACTGTCGCTCATAATAAATTCCGTCCAACAATCTGATCGTACGGCAAGAAGCTCTCCACAGCAGACGGCAACGTCCTCCAAACTAAGGGATCATCGAGTACAGATGTGACAATAAGGCACAAAACGGCCTCACATGAAGTCATCATCATCATCACTCTTGAGCCTGACCAGAAGGTATGATGGCTCGGGCCGCCGCTCATCTCAATAACGACGTGGAACATCCTAGAAGAAAACGCCACTGAAAGGGGTTACTTAATAACACTAACATCAATAAAAGAAGACTGAGCGGAAGAACTGGAAATGGTATAGATGCAAGTATGCCAATGAATGCGGAACACTGTCGTCTCGGACAGCGCATTTGACCAGCGATTTGGGTGATCACGAGGACACCAGCAAGGTAGGCCTACCTTTATTCAATGGGAAAGACATAGCCTTTATACATCGTAACCACACTGTTGCTTAACCACCACGTGGTTTTATCCACCCATCTGATGCCCTTGAGCAGCATCCGCAGGACAGCCAGCTTCGCCTGGTCGGTCTTGACTCCGACCGTCTCCGCCACGTCCTCGAAGTTCTCCAAGAAGCTCCGGACGTTCCCATCCTCGAACGGCTGCGGCCACGGGATCTTCATACACCAATCCTGGTCACAGCACCAGTTGTCGTGAGTCAAGAACGCGGATGGCACAAGAGTTATTTATTCGAGAAAGTAGCACATGGATTAAAAGCTTAAACAAGACCACAAACAAAAACACTCATTTGCATACGGTACTCGGGCCAGATCGTCTCGGTTGTCACAGACGCCAATGCTCATTTCCTTTACGTAGTAGGGACGATTTTGGGCAATACTGCACTCCAATGTTTCTTCCGGTATTTTTCCCGCGGCTACTTCGATGTCAAAATGTATGCTCTGGTCCTACTACTGAATAGCAGCCGTGTGAGTAGTATATTACGATCGCTCATCCACGCTACACTAGATGTGAAGTGCAGTTCAGTTTTACACGATCACTGTCGAGCATAGCTCGACCAGCTGACCAACTATCTCTCGTGGGGCTACACAAGAGGTAGACTGACGTGATTACCGTTCCAAGTAATAAACTGCTAAAACCTTCCACTATACATCCACATCTTCATTCTGGAATACCAGACATCATTCTTCTCTTCCGCTTATCAGTGTGGCACTTTTAGTTTCCCTAACTCCTGTCATCCATAAGGAACCTTTATTTTCTTAAATCCTCTCATCTTATTTCTTGCTAGTTCATGACGGCCTCTAAATACGACCGACTGGCAGATGCAAAGCGTAAGCTGAGATAGCACCGACTACCCCTGGTACATAGCTACTTCTTATATCATCATCATCATAACAGCCATGGGCCTGAAAAAAATGTACTGTGGCTCGGGCCGCCGTTCACCTTAACAGTGACGTAGAATATCCTAGAAGAAAACGTTACTGAGGAGGCTGAAAATTATTGAGAAGACTAACAGGAAGAATTAGAAATGGTATGGATAGAAGTCCTCCATTGACTCTGACACATAGCCATCTCGGATAGCGTCTCTAACCAGTGGTTTGAGTGATCACGAGGACCCCAGCCAGG
>JTDE01007765.1:6372-17505 GCA_014338405.1 Paragonimus skrjabini miyazakii | reverse complement strand
ATCGCCTTATAGTACGACCAATGTGTAATGCACGAAAGAAGCAAACAAATGAATACCTACAACAGTTGGTCATAGAACATGTAAGTTAGCCTTTGAGTTGTAATATGACAACGAGTGTTGAACGGGAACTGACTGAATTGATGAACACCATTTTGCGTGGCTATAATGGCTTTTGCCGCGATTTTTACTCATTTACGCGCTCTGAACATTCTTTCAGTTAGAAAGGGTGCCTTTCAGATCGCCTACGGATTGTCAAGAAATCAATTCGAATCGATGAAATTCCGAATGCTAGCCCGTGCCTGAACATAAGTATCCGGTTGCATAGCCCCGATCTCTGTGTTCAGAAGACGTTTGTACGATCATTTTAACTTCCCTGGACCACACTCAATCAACCTCACAATTCGGAACAGTGATTGCGCAACTGCTATCAAACACACTGTCCGTTACCTCTACTGACCCACTTTCTTACTCACCCTTGTCATTGTTTTTACGTTTGTTGTGTTGCAATAAGCCTGCTCACTAAGTACGGAAAACAATTCGTGTTCGCTATGTTGTTAATCTCGTGACTTCAATAGGTATTTTCGAATAAAGTAAATAATCCAAAGTTAGCTGTGTCAAGTGGAATTTTAGCTGTATAACAATCAAATTAAAAACCTACCGGATGGTTTACTGAGACTGCTGCGGTTATCGTCATTCGTCTAGATTTTAAGGAATAATACAGCTTATCTTGGTATCAAATTGTCCAGGCTACGGTCACGTGACGGAAGCCAATTATCGGTGCTCACCGGCCTTCAAAGACGTCATCACTCACGTACGTGAATGATATCACTAACTTAGATTCGATCTCGTGGTAATAAACAGTTCTCCAAACTTGTTTTCGTTCAGTTAACCATTGTAACTTCGTGCGCGGACAAAACGCGATAGGTCTCGAGGTTCATGCACACGCGGTTGTGTGCTCTAATTTGTGATGGCAAAATTTTAGTTCAACTACGGTTATATATCCATGCACGCAGATTCCAGCTTGTACGTGAGTATTAAGATGTAGTTCGGAGCATTTGTCTGTCTAGGCTAGTAATTGGTATACGGACAACAAAATACAAGACCACAGTGTGGTTGAACTTTACATCATGATGACATTTCCAGGAATCAGGTCCACATGGTGTGTTTTCATGCGACTGTACCATACATGGTGAGTTCACTGTATCCAACGACTTTATGGTGACGGTTGATCAATGACGCCTTGAGAAGCACGTATAATAAGTGACTACTTGGCTGACAAATTCCAACAACCACTGGCAGCAAGAGATGGTTAGAATCATGGTAAAAAGAATCCTGAGTACATCAGCATAAGAATAAACTTCACAGTTATCAAATTGCAAAGGCACAGTAAAACAACTAACCATTTGAATGCTTAACGCCAGAAGATTGGAAGGTGGTTTGTTAGTTTGCCATATGTTTGGGATAATTTAATCAGAGGTGGGGATAACTGCACTTAGTACAACCACCAGATTGGGGTACAAGCACTTGTTGACAGCTTCATTCGAGAACAAAACTAGAATGAATATCTTTATCCAGACAGGAAAGTAGCCGGATGTGTTTTTCGTCCCCGTAGTATAGACATAATGGACTCCACAGTCCTGTCAATGGTGTATGTGTGCGTGTTACTGAAGTAGTCTGACCGAGCGCGAAACTTGAGTTCATTGTGTCCTTTCGAAGTAGGCCATATAAGGCATTTATTTGTTGAGCAAACAGTGTTCAATTTTGAGTGACAGAGAGTACAAAATCCTCGTCTTCTCGTCAACCATAACTTCGCAACGGGCCTTCATTATGGAACGCTGTATACAGGTACGAGAGTTATAAGCATTGACGTTATATCACGAAATATATACTAATTTCCTCATGGGTACGGGCGTTATATGTTAGAACCATTCCATTGACACCTCGCAAAGCTAGGTTTCAAATTCAATCATTGACAGATACAAAGACAAAGTCCGCAACAAGATACTAATCGTATACTAAGCAATGCGTAACACGAAGTTAACCTTCCTGTTAAAATTGTTCTTCGGTCACATACAAAATGCGTGTCCACTACCCTGAATTAGGGCGACGAACATGATATCGTTTACAGTTCAAATTCACTTGGCATAGTGGCTTCAATTCAACTATCTCCTTCACAAATACAGGCGTTCAAAAGTTTTGTATTTTGCATACAGGCTATCCATTATTCTGAATGCACATTTTTTTCACGTACATCTGAACGTATAAACTAGCTGTTAGTTAGAACCGGAAGGTTATTCTGTTGTATGGTTTATGTCTGCGGGCACTGGTCTATAACACTTTCTGGCAAATCGAACTTGCTGTCTGACTGTGTTCCAAGTTGAACCATTGTTGTCCTTTTTGTTAGCTCAATACTCATAAAAGGTTTGTTCGTCCGTGTGCTGTTGCAATGTGTACATAGCTGGCACTCGAGTGTTACAAAACACGGATGTGACACGTGATCTTGCAAAGCACTGTCAACAATGTGTATAGACTTTTCACTCAGTATGAGGGTTTGTGTTGGTTACGGAATCAACCCGCATGCTTGACCTCTATACTTTACCGGTTCCTGTGTAGCATTGTGCTTGATATTTCTGATTGTTGCTGTTGTTCGAAGTCGGCTAGTTTCGATTTATTACTACCCACATATTATGATCAACTTGATTTGCCTGTCCTCGAACAGTGACACAGTCTACGAGGTTGCTGACCAGCGATTCACGTCGAAAGTCAATTTGGTCTTGTTCCTCCTCTCCGTCATCGTCATCATCAGTGATGAGGCTACCATAAAGCCGCAAGAAAAGAGATCCTGTGTCTAAATGCAAGTCGTAAGAAGAGATAGAGCCTAATTAGTAAACTACCTATAGTTATTAGAGAAAACAGGTGTTTTAAAATCCTTGATATCTGATCTCAAGCTTTCGATATCTAGGTGCTCATATCCTGCGGATGCTCATATCACCTCAAGACATCTGTAGTTGTGATACGTCTTCTCCTTTGTTCAAAACATCGGCTGAAGTTGCGCCATCATATATTGAAAATGCAGCCGTTTATCGACATCACTCTCTCAGTTCTTTTGTGTAGGTCATTATGAACCCCTTCCACAATAACTCTATGCCCATAATTTCCTTGTGATGCACCCAAGTAGTCAAGACTGACGCATCGAAAAGATCTTCCTGTATCACCATTGTTCACTGTAGGGGAGCACATTTTGAGCATTCTGTCAATGAAGACAGCACCGTAAGGCGGAACAATGGGGGTTCACTTCCAAGGTAACTCTGCTGCACGACGGCTTTGGCTCAACATAAAGGGAAACGGTACAGGCTTATGCCTTTCGATTTAGTAACGTACAACGAGCTGACCTTCTAGTAAGTGGCAGTAGAATACTCTTTCACGTCATGTTCTTTTACCCAAGTGTCAGAGAAGACACTAAAACCGATCAAATTAAAATCGGCCCTGTTCGGTCGTGAATTTGATTTTGTTGGCGCTGTGAATTCAGTAAACACGATGCACCACAGGAAAGCTACTTTAAAAGTAAATACTCTATTTACAGACTTGTTGTTGAGCACAACTGTTGACTATCTGTGCAATCACACTGAGATCAACGGAATCGACGTAAGCACTGTTAAGGATAAATTAAACGAATTCTACGTATTGTGCACCGCAAAAGTTCAGTTTCAATTCGGTAGTCTCTAAAGAAAAACCGGCGGCATCATACTCTGTCTACCTTTAGATATATTGAGTGCAGATCTATTTATGACCACAATGGAGAAGCACAGGGTCCGTTATGTAGCCAGCAATTATGGTCTCTACCAGCGTTAGCAAATAAATAGTTTGCCTGATCAATGGTAGTAATCATACCCAAACCCTACTAGCGAATGAAGTTGTTGGCATCTCAACATTAGGCTTACCATCGAGCTAGAAGTGACCAACAAGGTGACATCTTGGTGTAGCGTTACTCCGTTGAATGAATAGATCTGTTCAAAGATAGTCTATCGAAAATGGTGGACGGATCAATACACAGATCTGCTCCAATTTGTTCTGCTGAAGCACGACAGGCATTTGCTTCCATGCATGAGAACCAGATCACAAAGAAATAGCACGCAAAGCACCTTGCAGAACGAATTAATACTAGTTTGAGACATGATAATCATACGGATAACGCCATACATTACCGAATTAAAACATTCTATTTGAAAAGAAGCACGATTTCTTCCGGACAGCAAAGGTAACATCCATTATGACTCGTGTGACTTTCACAGACAATTTCATCAACAGCCTTATTAGTCACAGAGAGTGGAACAAGTCTGTGAGTGCCTACCATGTGACACGAGTTACTGCATCATTCAATACCAACACGTTATTGAAGATTCGTCTCAAGGGCCGTTTGCTTAAGTCTTGTTCATCTTCCTACGTTTGTTCTCGTGCTATTGTCGTCAAGTCGGTTATGTTGAGTATACCACATGGCGTCTGTAGGGAAAGACTTCTGAATAACTGCTGGAATAGGTCTATACCATTTTGAAAACTTCCGTTTTCAGTAGGGTCGGTTCCCCTGTGATGAATGCTAGCCACCAAATAAAACCGGCGGAAACGTTGCAAATCATCTACAAGATTCATCAGTGTCAAACCAAAGCTTTCAATGTGAAGATGTTATCAGCAATGGGCGTTTCTAGCATCAGATACCGAAATCCACGCTTGCGAACGCAGAACCCGTTCATCCAGGCATTACTTCTTTCGACCAGTTATCCACAAACCTGGATGTAGGGTTGTTTGTCATGCTTGGTATGTAGACTGCAAACATTTCATCACCAAACAACCTGAAATCAATAATGTGTTTAAACCAGTTGGCTCGAAAATTGCCGTTGATAACGTCACTTGATTTGGTGATGAGACGTTTGCAATCTAGACGCCAAGCTATGTAGTCAACCGATCACTCAAACTACCAATCCAAACAAGTGTGCACGAGCTTCTTCTGATAGATCCAAGTTTATTTTGATCTTGGTGGTGATCCATTTTACAATACTCCCGCTGAATTCATACAGTTGAAAGTGGCGAAAACGATTGTAGCTACGCTACATCTGAGTGGACGTTGTAGAAACCAGTTTCCTTTCAACAGCAACAATGTGGTGATGATGTACCAAAGTAACCTTAATTTGCTTCATTATTAACCTATCTGGGTATCCATTTTCTCACGGTATATTGGAATAAACTGCAGCCCATTTTCTGAGGCCTTCTTCACTTATCACTCTAGATAACTTTCAATGCTTTCTGTTGATAAAACCTTAATCGTAAATCCTATGTATTCCATTGCACAAAGTCATGGAAAGCAGTAGACAAGTAGTATTCGGTTTCAGTCCTCCAGATTCAAAATCGGCATAAACTCAAAAATAAACTGGTTTCGTAGTTGAGATAAATTTTCTGAGAGAGTGGTAACAACGATTGATGCCTGATTCTGTAGCTACATCGCCTTGGGCTGGAATCTGTAAGAGTTACCTCGAGTGATGATTCCAGAGGAGATGCGCAGGTCAATTACCGACTTGGTCATATAGCTGAAGATGTATACATAAGTTTTATTGGAAAATTAATCACTGAATGCAATGACGTGCTGCCTATTCGGACCTGGTTCTTTTCATCAATTTTTCATATTATTGCTGCGAACGACGGATATCCTTTCTATGCCACTTTTAACGCACCTATGACTAATTAGTAAAGTCAAACAAAATCACTTGGTTCTTTTGCTTGCAACCGGCGCAGTTCCGACGTATGTTAAGTTTATTCGAACATCTATCAACAAGAAAAGATATTTTGTCTTTAACAGTGAACTGTTCGACGGTTGTCCGGCAACAGCACCTAACGATTTTGAATATTGTGAAAGGATGACAAACAACAAAATCAATACATTGTTTACAGAGAATGCCACTGAAACAGGACAGATGTTTCAGGAATCTGGCAAGAAGTAAAAAGTCTTTCAACAACAAACTAAGAAAGACAACTGGTGATCAATACTCCTAATTGGGAAACACACAAGCCTTGATAAATCGAATGACAAAGGGATGTGGAACAGAAAGTGAATTTGAGTGCCTCACATAGAGCCACATTTTCAGACTTTAGCAAAGAAACATCAAAAGTTGGGAGTGACCATCTCATGCTGATAATTAAAGTAATCCAAGATATTTAGTGGAAAGAAATCTAGATAAAAGCTCATCATTTACAAGAGGGGAAGAGCATGCGTCAAAATGTTCCTTCCATTGAAAACAGAATTTCAACACGTTGAGAAATGTTAACAGACAAAATACCGGACATCGACCAACCTGATAATCTGTATATATTCACCGGCAGGATGAGAGAACAACCTCGAGCGTCCATGCAACGTACGAAGGCCCAATAGTAAGAAGAGCCATAAAAGCCTTCCGTGTGAATGTGGAACAAAAATGTGTTAATATGACGCACAACCAAGTGATGAATGAACTTCCCGCACTCAGTAACTTTATGGTTCTGGTATGGATAAGTACAATATGGTTTCTAGTACAGTAAGATAGCACATGCACTGGATTACTGATTAAGATAATATACAAACTATACGTAGCCCTCCACGGTTAGAAGGCTTATGCATTTATGGGCGTTAGTCTGAAGTTTATTGGGGTTATCTTTGATGGAAAATAGCAAACCTCACGCGAGAAAATGAAGGAGTTGCGACTGTTGTTTTCTTATTGTCAATCAACCGATGTTTACTGCAAAACAGAAACTTAGCGGTCCTTGTAAATTCCTGTTTTGCATAAAGCTACTGAGTGCGCGAAGTTCATTCATCACTTGTTAGCGCTGCTAACAACCTGACACAATTACGTCCCAGATGTGACGCAGCTGGACTCGCAGGAATTCGGCCTACTCTGATGTGAGTGGTGGACTTCGATAATCAGAAGGTCAAACTGGATGAATTGTTTCTCTGCACGCAAGGATCAATCATTCAGTCAAGTTTCGTGCAGGACATTTGTGGCCAGAATTTTACGTATTTCAATTTCTTACTGATTGTTCTTAAGGTCGTGGGTCGGATGAAGAGACGAAGCTGGTTGGACGGTCTGTTTCGCATCACCAAGGTGTGTTATGATCATCCTGGTGATTGTATTGATGAGTCCCCTGTAGATCTATGTTGGTTGGGGCTCGCTGATTTGTTCAGGTAGGCGTTTTGCCGTTCGGCTGACGCGACTGGTTTTTGTTGGACAAGTATAGTGCGTACCGAAAGCGGGATCAGAAGCTACCACCCCATGTTTTGATGACAGGCACTGTTGGGTTAGAATTAATATAAACACGTAACTTGACTGTGTTGAGGGTTTTGAAGATATCCGTCTAATTTATCAGCTTGAGTAACATAATGTGAACGAGAATTTCTCGAGATGAATTCATGTCGGATGTTTGTTTTGATTACGAACATTTGACACTCAAAATAATGGAAGCAAACGGTTAGCCGAGAATCAAATGGAGGATGCCTATCCTTGATTTATTAATACAACCTTAACGCTGACTTGGAAACTAGGACATGAATAATGCAACCGTAACATTTGTTTGTGCACACAATGGAGTGTGCTATCCGTGGGTAACAATTTCTGAGGAAACTTGCTCAGTTGCACATTGAGGTCACGCAGAACGTTGGAAGTAGTTTCGTGTGCGTCTATCCTATGGTAAGAGCCAAGCGTCCGGTACAGCGGATTTTGGTTTATTGTCGCACAGCTCCTTTCTGATTAAGTTATTTACCGGTGTAGCCAGCAGAATGTTTGACTGGCAGCCTTAGCTAGTTCTGTAGACGTTGTTTCAGAAAGTATGTCATATATGAATGTTAACCAAGTGTACTCTGTCTTCTCTTCTGATAAAAATTATGCTTATAGCTCGCTCTGGTCAGTAATTCTGCAAGTAGAACGAGTGTAAGCATGGTGATTAATGGATGACTGTATCCTGTGTACATATTTTCCTGGTTCTGTGAACGGACCAGGTTATGGAGCTTATCTTTCACTGCTGAGAGAAATCTGATGGGACGGATATGATTACCTTTACAAGTATCTTCCCTATGAACGTTGTTTTGAGCATATCGATTGACACAGTAGCAGTTGAGTACAGCCATTAGTGTTGGTTGTTTATCAAGCTAAGACTCCGATTTTAACTCTACCCCACTGTGGCCCGAATTGAAAGTAACTGAGATGTCGGTGGGATCAACATGATCACCATCTACACGTTGGACGCCGTCCACATACCACATCAGCATTGGTACTCTTCCGGTTTTTACATGAAGGTATTGGCAAGCAATTACTCAAAGTATCTCATTATAAAACAGTTGCATGTACGATATATTTCCTCACTGAATTCAAGCCGTACGATGTCCAGTAGCTTCTCCATTTTGTTGACAGTATAATATCATCTATACTGTTGGTCACAATATTATCACACAACCAATCTATCTCCTTATTCAGTGACACTAATTAGCAACGACATCTCTTTGGTGAATTATTGTGTCTAACATATTCAACTTGCAAGTAATAGAGTTCTCGTCAGACCATTATCATACCAAAATGATATGCATCTATGAGGGTCCCGATACTGTCCATTCCAAACGGGTTTCCTGTAGACGGACGATGGTAAAGAGAGAGGCTGATATGACACTCCATGAGAATACCTAACAACGTCAGGGTACCCGCATGCTCGTGTTCTATGTTATAAGTAATTCTAGAATTCGGCTGTTTCGCTGTGTCAGGTATAAGTTTGACCATTTCTTTGGTGTTGGTGAGCAGCAGGACATCGTCCGTGTAATGCCAGCAGACGTACTTGGCTGGTAACAACATTATGTGGGCATCATGTCAACGATACCACAACGTCTCAATCCGATCAGAACCTGAATTGTCGCAAGAAATCAGCAGAATCGATCACTCTGCAACTCTTGACATGCTGACCTCCATTAAGCTTGAGAAAATATTTCAGATGCGGTACTCGACACAAAATTGAAAGCATCCTCGTTCGCCGAGCTGGTTACAATTACCACACGAAAACCACCCATCTGCGTACATGAAACCCTGCTCATCAGCAACAGATTATCATGTTAACTGTTGCTTATTGATGCCACTGTTTCACAAACCCGCTAACATCAGTATGTACCTGGACTTTCTGTCCAAATTTATTCTCGGGAAATGTTCCGTGTTTCAGAGGAATGACAATGCTAGTCAGATTAGGCACCGCAGAACACTTACAAAACAGAACAGTCAGTTGTTTTGCGGTAATAATACTGTTCCATGTAAACGTTATATAGTTGGCTTGAAGAGGTGTAACCGAAAACGAACCCATTCGCCATATTGTACTTCCGTTAACTTCACCAAAGAGTTTTAGCCATCGGTATTTTTCATTTTATGTGACCTGATGTACGATTGAACGATCTGTGTGACGAGGACTAACATGTCGTCGTATATTCTGAACTGAAAGACGGATTCTGGATGTTCTTAGAAAACAAATTCACACAATTTCTATAAATAACGTTGAAACAAATCAGTTGGCATATGAAGAGCGATGGAAGTCTCCATCTGCTATTAACTTGTCAGTACCGAAGTTACAATAACATGAATCAGTTTTTGAATATAAAATACTATGGGGTGGTGGAAAATTGATTAGTGAGAAGTGAAGGTCACTTGGTTCGTGACATATCCCGATTCATTTGCAGTTGTTACCAGATGAACAAAGCCGTCTTCAGTCTACTTATAATGATTGCCATCGCAAAACACGAGGATCTTGAGTTAGAATTATTGTATGACAGGCAGTTTCGCTGTGAGCAGTATACTACTCACATGCAGTATATTACACACAGGCGACATTCAGGACTCTTGGCGGTCGGCCAGGCTATCAAACGCAGCCACCAGTACCTCCTTCGCAGCGGCCCGATCCATCTTCGCAGGGCCTCTTCGCGCTGCGTCTAGCACCGCCTTTGTCCTGCCCTTCACCAGCGTCTGCATGGCAACCAACTTCCCACGGTCGGTCTTGACTCCGACCACTTCTGCCACGTCCTCGAAGTCCTCCAGGAACGTCCGGACATCTCCATCTTCGAACGGCTGCGACCAGGGACTCTTACTCCTCGCATTCGCCACGGCACCAGTCGTTGTTACCACAAAAGACGCTCGGATCGAAAATCCGTTTATTGCGCAAACTCCCGTACAGGTCATGTCAAAAACCAAGCCACAAACGCGCACACTCATTTGCACGGCAGACATGCATTCACATACATCGGGTGACAGTACGTTGTCATTCGCCTTGGTGGAACTTCTGCCACAGCGCGTACACACTATTCCGATTGTCTCTTTTTGTTCGTCGTCTTCCTTGAGTTCGAAGCTTGCCCTTTTGTTCCTGAATGTCGCCTGTGTGTAATATACTGCATGTGAGTGGTATACTACTCACAACGAAACTGCCTGTCATACAACAGAATGACGGACTAGGATTCTGACCGTGTCATAATAATAATCATCATCATAGACAGCAATACATCAGTGATTCACACTGATGCTTAACTGCCACACAACCACGAAGAAGAAAAAGCAAACCCTGTGTAGGAAGAGGGAAGAAAAAATGGAAGGGGAGAGGACCTAACCACTGAAAAAAATCGTTACGTCTGCATTGAAACATACAAAATCAAGGCGCCTACACTTTGCAAGCAAACAACCGAGCTGTAAGTGAAAGTAGGGCGTCATCAGCAAGACAGCTTCCTTATGGCTTTCACTGCCCTGCGTCATTAAGTGCATTCACTTCACAGACAACTCAGCCAAACAACGGAAACATTCAAGCCACTGAGCTCGGTTAGCCGCCATCTCATCTAACGTCTAAAGTCACCGACTCTGTGAGTCGCGAGGGCTCCAGCCCGGAAGACGAACTTGATCTACAGTAGCCAACCCCTTCGTGAACGATTTCATTTGTCTACGCCAGGTCATCATCTGTCCACCTCGCACCTTGCGCCAATCGACCGCAGCATCGGAAAACAGTGCTCGGTGTGACAGACGACTAGCTGGCCTAACAATCTAAGTCTGTGCAAGTGTAAGGACTGAACGAAAGAACCCGTTTGACAATCAGCAGTTCACGTCCAAA
>JTDE01007764.1:2064-24745 GCA_014338405.1 Paragonimus skrjabini miyazakii | reverse complement strand
ACTTGTTGGTAGGATACGTCACTTTTTGAGCCCCGTGAATTCATTGCACAACGAAGTAATTCTGTCTCAAAATCAGTGGAATCAGTTGATTTGATTCGTTTTCTACGTTTTTCCTTAAAAATTGTTTATTTTCTTCAGAACTACGAAATATCCGAAAAATGTGTATGGTTGACCAGAGAGGCAGTGCACATTTAGTTGTTCATCCCAACAGTATAGTGCAGTACAAAGATGAAACCTCCTTATAGGTGACTTTCAAACAACTGCGTATCGAATGTCAACTTGATCATAGAAGGTTACCTATTAGCCTTTAGAACCGTGTTTATTATATTGTCATTTTTTGCTACACGAAGTCTATCTATTCTTAAACAATAGACAGATATAATAAACTTCTTTTCACCTTATCAAACTCACAAGCACGGTTTATCTACCAACAGAAAGTATTCAACACATTATAGTATGCCACCATATTCCACGGCAACGAACACAGATGACTGAAACATTTAGGCGTAATGGAAATTCATCTTACTCTATGTTAATCATGCTACTGGTCCTGTTGAACGACTTCACGATGTGCCATATGAGGATTAGGTTGATAATGAATCATTAGATGCAAATCCTACTACGTGTTTCATAATTGTGCATTGTATATTCAGCTGACGGTGGTCATGAGACTGTTCTGTTATGTATTGCCAATAGCACGATATTAATCCTTCGTCTAGTTCCTCTTCTACCAAAGCAAGATCCCTGTGGCACAATCGATTTCTTGAGGTGGTCAACGCATCCTGAAGCAAAATTGTCCAACAAATCACACTAAAAATTGCCACTATCATTATCCAACAGAAGAATCTCAATTTCCTAGACGTCTTATTCATTGTGTCTGCTCTATCCAAAGATTTCAGAATGAAACAAAAAAGCTCTATTATTTTTGCTTAACACTATATAATTGTTATACTTAGTGGTTGTACGCACAATGAAGTGTTCCGGTGCATTGTTACAAAGCGAATATTGGCAAAGACAATTTGCAAAGCCAGAGGATAATCGTTGTGTGTTTGTGCACGAAATCTCTTAAATATTCAGTATCTTTAAGTACCACCTCCTTGGTATAAACGTTCATTCAAACTGGTACCGTTGTATAGCTTGACTTTTCAAGAAAGGTATTAAATGTCTAGTTGGACAAATCAAAACATTTTTCAAGCCTGTCCTTACTTATCATAAAATCCTAAACAATTCTGAGGCTTTTAAACGTCTTTTCCCGCCCACATTCAGCTTGTGCTTATTTCAGCAACTAACCATAGACCAAAACCACTGTTGATATGCACTTTTATTAATCACTAAGCCTCAGTTATAATGAAGGTCTAAACTGAATGTTTTGCTAAAATGCGTAATATTTCTTTTTGTCAACAAATTTTGCCACACTCATTGCTTATTACCGCCAAATGATGGCTTGAAAATGATGAGCAAATGGCATGAATATTCCTTCTATTCCTATAATCAACAGTGTTAATCAATGCACTAATTCTGACAGATAGAAACTAGAAATTATCCGTTAACATATTCACTTCACTTTAGTCCGCTAAGTTTAGCCATGTCACAAGCGGGTTTTTCAAAGCAATGTGAGTTACTGTTCAAAATGATGATGAGGTTACACAAACCGTACACGACCGCCTGTCATGTGACTTTATTATCATCTGTGAACTGATAGGATGGAGGAAAGAGGTGAGCATACTATCTGAAATCAGTCAGCGTTAACTGACAGAAAATTCAATTGAAATCCAGGCCAAACAAGTCAAGCAAAACAATCAACCTCGCGTAGAAGTTCTACAGAGTGCTTCACAGAATGCGCGCAGCTGTATGTTTCGCAAATAATAGTTGACCTTGTACGACGCATAAGAATTATTTACCACTGGTTTGTTTCAAGTAACTTGCTAGTTTGTTGAAAAGTTTATATCTTATTCAGAACTGACAATGTGAATACATGATTACACTTTTCTTTTAGATTGTTTGGATGTTCTTCTGATTGTGTTTTCAATTCATGCAAGTTTATCTCATGTAAACAATCCATGTAACTTTTCCATACACACCACACATTATAAATAAAATGCCGTGTTAGTCATACTAGCACGTCTTATAAGTGAACGACCGGCTACTATTTTGTACATCTACAAAGGTTAGAATTAACCTCCGGAAGGTACTCTCAACATCTGAAACGGTTAGGCATCATGTGAGAGCAACTGACATCACAGCCTATGGTACACGGAAATGTCTAGTTGAACCTCTGACCTTCAGGTGTCAATTCTATGCAGATAAACAGAATCGGAAGTTGACTGAACCAAGTGACACAATAAGATGGCTTGATAGTCTACTTTATTTTTATCGCCTATCCGTACGAACCACACCGGTTGTACAAAGTTGAGTGCGGTCTAATTAGCATATGCTGCAACTTAGTGTAAACTACAGTGAACACCACCGGAAAGCCGACCTTCAAGCCGCATGGGTTATCAACAATTAGTCAATCAGTGTTGGTACTTGATTGTTCAATTATGTGCAACACTCCGTTGACCGGAACTGTCCATGAACACTGATCAAAGCGATCAATAGCGGTAAATAAAATTTACATTTTGACATCTTACGACGTCCAAACTTAATCTGTTTTTTTAGTCTTCCGTCAATTCTATGAGGTTTAAAAATGCTATTAACATTGACCGGTCTCAATCTTTGTCTATGTGTATAGCTCCCTTGTTACAGAACGAGTTGCGAGTCTACGATGCGTTTAGTAAATACAAGTGAGCGTAGGTAGCTAAACCAAAAATGTGTTAATGAACGCAGTAACTGTCTATTTATAGTGTATGTGATCGTTACCCAAGCCATTGCAAGGCGCGTATATTCTAGTCGCTGAAATTTTACAAGAACTGTTTTCGAACGGCCCGTTACTGACAAGCGTTGCTTTCCCGAACAGATGATGCTGTACTTGGTTAGAAAATGGAGTTCATGTGTGACTATTGGTAAACAGTTTACGATAAAGCTCCTCACACTCTATGTTTGCATGTGAACGAAAATTAGGCCATGCGCAATGCCTAAGAATATCATAGATGATTTTTTCAGCACATTTGGATACAAACGTCTTTCATCGTTAAACTCCATACACGATGTATTTTTGAACACTTAAAATAACCTTCTGTGGCCCCACGAGACTATATATTACAATTCAGGTGCATCGTTTTTATGCAGTCCAATGTGGCGTACTCAATATATTATATTAGTATGTTTTTGTATTTGTGTTTGGATATGCACCTGCCAAAAGATTAGCAAAAACAATAAATCTCTGATTATTTCATATGAACTCTCGTAATCCGAAATTTTGATCTATTTTTCTTTCTCATTCTCTCAAGTATTATTGGACACTTGAATTAACTTTAACGTAATCTGTTAGTAAATGTTTCTAAAACTTTAGCTATACGTTTTCCGGTTCTGATTTGTCCATGAAACGATCATACGTTTTCATTCGCACTTGCACAACTGAAAGTAAACAGTAGGGAGTGCTTTGTAAATGTGGGTACCCCACAAATTGCTTTGTTTTCGAAGTTAATCACACAATCACTAAAACTTCTCAGGGTTTTCAGTGACCTGTTTGCAATAGTAATATAAATGTGTTTTTCACTAAATAGCCCGGAGCATAAAAGGGGCCTAAACCCGTAAACGGGTAATTAGTATTGTGGGGTAGACGAACGATCACGCTATGCTAATCACACTATTACCCAGTAGTAAAGTAGGGGCATATATTTAGGTGTTGAAATAATAGAGGGCAAATAGGAGAAAGAACATTGGAGTGCAATGTGGCTTAAAGTGATCTTTTCCATAGATGAGCTTGGCATTGGCAACCGTAACGTTTCTTGATCAATGTCATGTGCAAATGAGTAAGCGATTCTTAAATCATCCGCATTCTCGGTTCCCAACACTAATTGCTTGAAGAATACTCTTTACACACGTTATGGTTGATAGGTAGTTTGACATATACTATTATGGGGGACTGTCAGGCAGGAAGTGCGAGCATTCCAATTCTCGGCGGAATACCTCAACACATGGGGGAGGTGAGTAAAAAAACCCACAGTGAGCGGATGGAGAACGGCGTGGGCGACCGAATGAGTCGTCGCTCGACCGGATTGGGCCAACGGGCGAGACGTGGCAGCCGAAATAGGATGGATGATCAAATTGAAGGCGTGATTATTCAAACACTCTCAGGAATATCTCGACACGGCTGTGGAGTACGGTGAAAGCCCACATAGGATAGACGGAGGACAGCACGAGCGACCGGACAAGCTATCGCTCAACGAAATCGGATCAACGGACGAAGCAGGCGGAAAACCCCCGGATAGAAGACACCAACCACACACCTAAACCGGGTAGAAGTGCACACGACGTGGGAGCGGAAACCAGGGGGAGTTGTGGACTGGACTTGTGATTCAAAATCGCGAGCGCTCGTGTGGCATGGTAACTAGCGCGTTGGACAATAAAGGTTGTGCTTTGTTGGACGCCTTTTCGCTACACTATGTTTAAGTCCTGTTCTTAGAACGTCACCTAGTGTAAATTGTGCAGGTAAATTGTCCACAAAGACCACTAATGTAAACAAAACATGTCATTTCTGAATTATAGTTAAAAACTCATATAAAAGAATATTTGAATCGGTATAAGCCTGGTATGCCAAAACGTCTGGAAGAAATGCTGGAAAATAACTGGATACATGTGAGATATTCTTCAGTAAATCAGAAAAGAAGATGACGTTCACATTTGCCTCCGATCTCGTTCGTTGTGGTCATGAAAAGCATAACTATCACATGAAACACTCACAAATAACTGAAAATACCTCAAGTAGCTTAAAACTAGTGGCAAATTTCAAAAACATTCAACGGCTTCTCATGCAAAATCATGTAACTTAAAACAATACAATTTATCTTTCTAGCTTACGTTTAATCATAGACCTTATAGTAAGAATTTAGTGAACCAAAACTGTAGGCTAGTATTGTTATCAAAAGTGTTTTGAATCTGTGTGAGTAAAACTAATGTAAGCTGTCAACTCCAGATAAACCGATTCCATTCAAACTTACAGAGTGTGAAAGAGTCACTGTCGATCAAACTTCGTGCATTTTCTCTCCTCTTTCGGCACAATACAACAGTCATAATCCGGACAACTGTGGACAAACGTTGAAATGTTTGCACAGATTTTCATATGGTCCATAGCCCAACGGAAAGATCATTTGTGAGAAAGTATACAATGAATGAGTAAACAATTTGACACCAGGAATCTAAGCGAACAATGAAGATGAAGAAAAACTAATGGACCAACAGATTATTGAGAGTCGTTATATTTCAGATTAACTGAGCTTTGAACATTAACATTTGGTTGCAAGGAATCCAGTTAACAAAGTTTATGCGTTTCTTTCTCAATCCCACTTGCCATGTGACACTTTTGACTGTAACTCTGCAAGAAAAATAGTACGTATGGCGTCACACACTTTACATTGAGGATAAACACGGTGACTCCGACTCAAATTAATGCAAAATGTCGTCTAGAAGCAGGTTCAGCCTATAAGTGAAACCCAAAGTTTTAATCTCAGCATCCTTAAGTTTTTGGTTATTTAAAGTAGTAATCCTTAGTTTGCAACGTCATGTTTAAGGTCATTCGATAAACTAAAGTACACGAATGTGAGATTTTGTTTGACTGATTAAACCTGATCACAAACCGTCGTAGTAACCGGAACTAAAACACATCACCTCATTTTGACAGTCATGTGTCGCTAACATTTAAATACCACAATTGCAAAACACATGTGGAATAAAATCAGGAACATCTTTCTCAGCTTCTTTCTGAAATCATGAAAACGGGTAAGAAACAGATCAGTTTTGTTCTCCTAGTGCAACCCAAAGTAGGGATCCCTTCCGGACTTCGTATGCAACTCGTGAGAGCAATAAGGTGAATTTGATCTCAGTTCTTGTTATGGTGACCTTCAAATAAACATTAAACCGCTGGTTTCGTTTCTGTTTGCACTCATCAATTGGAGCAGCTGCGACTGATTACCGATGAATAGCCGGAGTTTTGGTTTATTCCAAGTTTAACGTCACCCACAATTGATCGCAGCTGTCGCATTCCCATTGAATTTCCAGTCGATCCCTTTCGAAAAAAAGCACTAGACTCGAGTTTCGCTCTCATTAGAGCTCGTCAGTAGTGCATATTCTCGCCACTGCCGCAACTAGAACTCCGGCCACGCTGTTCATGAGGCAACCGTGTTCACCACTGTGCTACTGACCTCACGTTAGGCACAACCGAATTGTCATATGTGAACATTCAACCAGTTTCGCTTGTGAGTAATGATCAGGTTGCCCGATCGTCTCAGTAGGAGACATAGTTACTGTTTGTTAACCCCAATTGAAAGTCCCACGATTAAGACTTCCTAAACAGGTCGAAATCTCCGATCTCATTACACCTGCTAGGCGACATTTTGGATTACTGATGAGTAGTCAGTTTATTTCAAGTTTAACATCACCCACAGTTGATTGCAGCTTCCGGACAGTTTAAACATTAATCAACTTGAAAATCTTTTGCATTTCGAACCAAAAGCCTTCGAAATAAACTACTCCGTTAATATGGCCATAGCTTAGTAGTCTTGGTCATCAGATGACCGCATTTACAAGATGGTAATACCATTTTGTATGCTTTTACCAGTTGTTATACAACAAATGTGAAGCCCAAAATAATTAGACGAATGAAACGCACAAGTGCTCGCATAGGATTATCGATCCAAATCAAAACTCTGGAAGTCTATTTGAATTCGAAAGCTGCGATCGGAACGCGGATGTTGTTCAATTTTAGGTTAGCCAAATCTCCGACTATTCCTCATATCGATTGTGTCACTTGTACATAGAGTTCGTGCTCAGTGAAACAGACATTGAACCAGTTAGTGTTTTGTTGGATAAGTAAGAATCTGTTAAAATTCACATATTGTCTGAGTGCATTATTGATTTACCGACCGACATACCATCGTCTGGTAACTGAACGCTGACATCCAGAAGGTCGAGTGTATCCTCTTTAGGATGAAGGAACACGTCCCTGAGTATATTGAGGACTTAGTGTGTGACATGATATGACCTCATCGGATAGCGTAAGTCGGCTTCATTGAATACCAAACTGCTACTGAAGATCGGTCCTTTGGTAGATCTGACAAATACTTTATCATGTGTTGATGCGGCATCGCAAACCCGTAATCCTCATGTCACTCGAAGTGCCGCTTGCCACAGGCAAAAAGACACGCGTAAAAAGTTGTTACATGCAAAGTTTGTCCACTTGAAATCGTCGTCTGTCCTATTTTTACCAATGACAAACCAGTGTATGAATGGACTTGATTAATGAGCTAATAATGCTTATTTATTTTGGGCTTCACCGTTGTTAGGTGTAGCAACTGACGCGAACGTACGATACGATACTACCATCTTTGCAAACCTGTCTTCTGATTTCGTTATTCAAGATTTGTGACCGTGAAAGGGGTTTTTATACTTTTTGACCATGTTTAGCAACATCACAGAATATACTGGATTTTCCGCAATGGTATAATTATAAATTTCATAAGTTTTGAGCTATACAACAACAATAAGAAAGGTAAACGTCGTTAAATTGAGTTGCTCTTGTAACTTATGAATTAGAACAAAACGTGGAGAACAAGCTCCCTTCTTTGCTTTATCATCAGACCAAATAAAAACCATAAATGTTTATCAGGTCAAAATTGCATGTAACTTAACACAGTATGTGGCATGATAGACAAAGAGCGCAGGCTTTTTAGCTTAAATTTTCGCGGTAGTGGACATTTAAGGCACTGAGTTCCCTTTAACCACTTCATCCGAACAGAAAGAAGACAAATGTTGCGATATGTTGACGTTTCAATTATACTCATCAGTTGCAAACGTAAAAAAGCCACTTATATACACCATATAGATTAGGACAAACAGGGGCTAGACACGCCTACTGGCAAACCAATTATTTTGTAATCACGATCATGGCAACCCGATAGATTGCTTGAACCACTTATGTGCACACAACGTCGGTTGGTAAGTTTGGATGACCATCGCTTCGCAAAAAGCTAGTAACTTCGGGTTTCGATTGCGCAGCAATATCTTAAATGATTTTACTAAGTCAACGTGGTGACCTGTTATCATGAGGTGTTTAGCAATCGATGACGTTGGGTTTCAAGCCGTCAGCGCACCGAGTTGAGGCTGGTGCGTCATCAGCTGTTTCACCCACTTCGAGGTGTGTTCGGCGACTCGTTGTGACAGTTGTCGAGCTATTCTACCTATGTAAACATCACTACAACTGCAAGTGAACTAGTAAACAACATGGGAGGCAGAAAAGTTAGGCAAGCTACATTCGCGACTGCGGAGAACTGGTCCTCTGGTGGTTTGAAGTAAGCGCAACTGCGCAGCTGCATACGTTCGAGCCAGAGCAGACTTCAATTTTTGCTTTATGTCGTTGGTTAGAAGTTTACCCTTAAGTAGCAAGAATAGGAAAACATCTTACCCTTCTTTTGAACCGTCAAAATGAGCTCATTGCTATTCTTCACCGTATTATGTGCCCCAATGAATTTGTTGGGGGAATCATCAGGTCGTGATTACATAATAACTGGTGTGCTTGTAGGCGTGTCTAGTCCCTGTTTGACTTTATCAATATGTTGTATCTAACTGGCATGTTCTACGCTTGCAACTTAAGAGAGTAATTGAAATTTTAGCTTGTCGCAATATTTGTCTTCTTTCTATTTTGATTATATAATGAATATACCAAAAAAATCCCCGTTCGTAATAAACAACAAACAGCTTCGCAGGAACATGAATTGTCTGTCGCGTATAAAACGATCTCTATGAAGGCCTGTACTCAAACTGCATATCTAGTTTATTCTCGACCGGGAGACTCGGCACGACTCTGATGATATTTTCAACCGTGCAGCTACGAGTACCTTTCATCTGTGAGCCCATTGTTTGCATTTACCCCAAAGACCGAGTGTCCAGTAGTGTTGTCTTATTTTGTGCTATTCGTTTTTTAGTTCATGTGGAGCGGGTTATATCGATCGTGCAACAAGGCTCTTTTAGGAGAAAATACGCAAACACCATCCGGCTTGGTTAACGACCGAACGATGACGAATTATCTCTAGTGCACTTTTGGTCCACTTAATCGACTCGTATCACACAGCGAATATGAATGTCGTAGTTAAACCGATCTGCTGCATCAAACGTGTTCATACCAGCAGTGTGGAATGCTATATCATGGTCATTTTGGAGGCTACCCGGATCCGGCTGCGAAACTCCGTTTTGTGCTCATGGAAGTAATGTGTTCAAGCGCTGAAGCTGCCATCGCCTACTGTCGTCGGAACAGGTAAAACGGCATCACAGTGGCCATCGTTGTAATCCCCAAATAACACTAGATTCCCAACTTACTGGGTTCCAGTCAATCCTTACTTGGCTACCATATCCATATTTACTGTGTTATATATGGCCTGAAGATGACAAACCTAAAACCAGCGTGTTCGCCACATTCTGACTTCGGATGATATATCTCGAGATATACATGCCTAGCTGAAATAACCTAGCATTATCTGCACCAAACTCTTTGTTAAAGGTATGACGATCAAGGTGACATGTTGCAGCGCACAGAGCCAATTAGACGGACGAAACGTGAAACGCTGGTCTCCAAAGTAGAACGAGTAAGTAAACATAAGTGGGTTCACTAAATGAACACAGGAGTGGGGACGAACCTGTTAGTGAATGCTACCTGTTAGCTGCCTCAGCATTATAGAACACCTTTCCTCACATACGAAAGTTTCATCCGAACTAATCAATTAGACAAACAATGAAGCGAGTAGTCTGGGGAGGACGGACAAAATCTATAAGTCATCTATCATTGGGAACCAGGTTTATTAAATTACGTAGATAATCCGCTGTTCGATGCTATTAACACATAAGATTGAGTCAATTGTATTTTCGAGAACAGTTTTAAGGAAAGGCTTTAAGGTGTTTTTGACATTTTATCATTTATTTACAGCTTCTGTGGAATATTTTACAGGAACTAATTTGCATGGGGACTCTTGTCACCATGTACACACTAATGTATTCTTTACTGTGCTGACTTCTCTGTCGAAGTTATGCTGATACGTCAACATGCTGTTTTGACAAACATGATATAACCCGTCAGCATCTCATTTCTGACAGAACTTGTGTAGACTTAAAAGCAGTTGTTATTCTTTGCAGCATATCTAACAACTGAACTGATAGCATTTTTCTACGTTGGGTACGAAAGGTGAAGATGCCGTTCTACACAAACAGATTATATATGAAAAAATCTCTTTGGTCGGCAGTTACAGTTTGCTAATTATCAGTACACAACGAACTAAGTGCTGATGTTTGCAATTCCAGAGAGCGTTGATTATGGTATCTCTATAACTCTCATCAAACGATCCTTACCTAGCTATCGTATGTAAATACGGTTAGTAGGTTAAGATTTGTCTGTTAGTGGGCCAGTAACTTAGCAAGAAACAACGGGAACTGGAAAACTATTGTTCTATCATTCAGGCACAGACAATCTTGACATTGTTTTATTTAATAAAAGCATATAGATTAGCATGAATTGATTGCGACCGATATACACTCAACCAAGCGATGTATGTTCAGTTCTTACAATTCACTAGATTACTTTTTGAACCCTAATGTGTGCCAACAGTCTGGCGGTAAAATGAAAGGGTTAATACAACCGTTAGCGCTGTTCTACCCGTTTGTGACCTATGATAATAGGAATTACTATAGAACAAAAACCTCCATAAACATGGTAACTAAAAAGCTGTCATGTAACTGATATGAGTTAGAGGTTGTGTTCATGCTGAATTCTATCTAGAAGAGATCCACTTGCGAAATCTCTGGACTTTGGCTGGATTCGAACCAGCGACAGAAACAACATGCCTCAACGTGGCAAATACTCTACCAGGTTAACTACGAAGCCACTCTGGAAGCCCAGAAATTTTACGTTCGGATCTAGTTACCCAACCAACCAACTGTGTCATATGGAACCCACTGAATGATCCAGCCGATTGAACGCTCCGGCAGGATTGCTGAATCAGTTCAGGCTAGAACTCACCAATGTTGCCGATGAGCGTTAACATTGTATTACTGATAAGTAATTTCAGGGTGAACTGATCCAGAAATCCTACCGGACAGTCGATCCTCTAGATCATTTGGTGGATTCCATATGAGACAGTAAGATGAGTGGGTAACCGAGTCCAAATGTGAAATTTCAGAGGTGTCGGCATGGCTTCGTAGCTCATCTGGCGAAGCATTCGCCACGTTTATGCATGTTGTTTCCGTCGCTGGTTCGAATGCAGCCGAAGTTCAGATTTTTCGCAATCGGGTATCTTCTTACTCATCAAATCTACAAAACTAATTATCAGTAGTATAGATCTATTTGCCGAAAATGCGGAAATAACATTATTTTTGCTCGACATGTAATGGTTCTGAATCAACGAGTATTACACGGTCTATTGCATTGTGATATAGTATGGCAGTGGACCGCCCAACTTTAGATATTCGACTGTTTAGCGTGGATCCATTTGTTCTTCTTCTGATCAACCTGGGAGTTGTGACCGATCAAAAAAACGACGGCAGATAATCCCTTGACGGATCGGTCTCTAATCATAGTTTAAATAAAGGTCCTAAAATGTCACTGACCAGTTTTGGTTAGTTTGAATACTGTCAAAAATTGATAGCAGTTTTCAATTCAGTGCATTATTTTGTACTAAAATGCATCAAATCGGAACACTGATTTCAAATTCTGCTTATGTTAAAACCCAGCAATAACACATACTGCTCCTATGGCAGGAAGTTCAGTCCCATTCACCACACACGTGAGGTAAAGATGTCGGCTTTCATTAAACTAACATGATGCTAAGTGTATTAACAAGTTTACTTCTATTCATATCCTATTAATCTCTGTTGAGTAAAACCTATACTGTTTGACCACTTAAAGTAAAACTCGAGTAAGCTAGACGCATATTTGACTTTTAAAAATGTATCGTTTGTTGCTTAGTTGTAAACGTGCTTCATTATTACCGACTGAATACAACTCATATTTTCAGACAATTACTATACTGAGACACTTTACGGCTTGATCACTTGGAGCGGAAGCTCTGCTTTATAGTTTTACAACTAACGTAGCTAATCACCAAAGTATACAGTTAGCCGGAAGGGAAGTTAACTACTTACTCATAGCAATATTTTTATGTAAATCATGTGTGATCACTATCGTGATTGTTCGTTTCACTTTGCTGATGATGAAGGCACGTGACTGACAAAGCAAGCAATTACTACTCTCCACGTGATACTCCCCTCCCCCCGGATCTTGTGCACGCGTGTATTATGGGCTAAAAAGCTTTCCGCTTGTTTTAGTAAATCTACTAAAACATTATGGCATGTCACGAACACTGTGTGGCCGAAATTATATGCATTTCGCTAGACTGAAGAAATCATACATCTACCTAACACTTTCACCTGAAAGGGCAAACTATATTTCATTTATATTACGATGTGACAATGAAAATTTTTCCCGTATTATGTTCGACATGTGACAGTTCAACCAGCTTGGTAAACGATGGTAACTAATTAGATTCAAGTTATGATAGAGTCTTGTTACAAAACAACAAGTGCCACATAACTAATTCAGAAACATTGTAGCTTATGAGCACAGCATAAACAATTAAACCTGCTCTAATGACCATATCTCGTTAAGTGAGAATATGGTGTGCATATAAACTATACAGATGGAAGGAGTAAATCCTTACATAAAAGCAGCCGTTTGTAATTAAAAGAGTGAGTATTCGGGTTTTGCCTCGAACAATAACAAAGTATTTATAGTTTGTAACTCATGTGATATCTGCTTGTGTTGCCCACTTCATGCTGACTGGAGTTCTTAGATCATAGATAACTATATCAGTTTAGAAAGTTAGACGAAAAAGTAGTATGTTCAGCTACGAAAGTTCACCCGGGTACAGAACCCTTTTCTCGATTGCCGCCACTCACCACGTATGACTATTATTAACCACGTACAACCTAGCAAAATTACTTTCCTACTTACAATGTCTTTTCGAAACTTGTGACAGATTCGGTTTTTTACAAAAATTACTAGTGTACTTGGCAATTCCTCATTGTGTATGAGACGCATGACATAACTAGCTCACAAGTGATTCATTAACTATTGATTTCAGCAACTGCAGTTACTACAGTAAGGCATATGACCATACTTGATAAACATCAACAAGTGTGAAATTGATCTTTCGCTTCGAGCAAATATTGGTCGTCAAACACACATTGCTTATATCACCTTACATTGTAAACTGGATCATTTACAGAAAACAAACACAAACTCACATTCATACGATTCATGAAATGATAGACAGTAGGGTTAGTGTAATCGACATACGTGTCATACATGATGAATAATTGAGAAGTCATAGAATTAATAGGGATCACATGAATGAACTGTGATTTAGTTGCCATGTTAACCTTATACATGACTTTTGTACATCCTGCGTAGTTTCTTTTATCCGCTATTTTTCATTCGGACAATTTGCTATTCAGCTTCAGCATGTCGAAAAAATTGCTACTAGATGCTTAGATCACAGAGACTGCTCTCCAGTTTAGTTGGATAGTTTTATGGAATTTGTTACTTACTTCGTTTTACATTTTATAGTTTATAACGCTTAAAACCAAGAGGCTAGTTCTTCCTTACGGCAAAAGCTGCAATGCTTTTCTGTTCGTGATGTCCACACTTTTGTGATTCATGAAATATGAATGTGTCTTGTATCCCTAAATGTCAGTAAACTCGTTCAGTTTAAAGCACCTACCAGCCACTTATTATGGCCAGCTTTAGTGATGGAATCAAAAGATCATACTCCCCAGAAACCCACTCATCATTTATCCTCACGTTATCGTTTCGTAAGTGGTTGAACTTTTTTCATTTGTATTAAGTATACCACGTGAAAAAACTGATTGAACCACCTTCCTTCAACTAAATAGATGTGATTGGTTGGATCAAACAAACGTGCAGCGAAGACATTCACAAGGTCTTATATCCCAGTAGTATTGTTCGGAAAAAAACGAACACAACGCTTTAGTTCCAAGTGATATTCTTTATTGCAAAGCATTTCTTGTTAATTTTTGTTACTTAATATACGGCCTACGAGCACTTAAACGGAAAAGGAATAACTATCAGTCAGACGGCGGATAATAGCACGACGAATAACGGTAATGAACGACGAGTACGGACTATACGCGGTCAATTAGTCTCTTCCCATCCAACCCATCCACTCGAGGCTACCGCATGAACACAGAGAAGAAAGACTGGCCTTCCAACAGAGCTTCTTTAGGTCGCTTAGCCCGAAGACAACATGGTCACAAACCCGTTCGTATTTATAGGGTTTGGGACTAGCAACAAGCGAGGTCAAAGGGAATTGACCTGACAAAAGTCTAGACAGTACAGTCTAGGTGTGTAGTCGGGATGACAACAGCAGTTATCAAGAGGGCTTAGGTCGATTGTGAAGACTGGAGCTGCGCACGATCATGACAAAAGTAAAGGTCACTCACAAGTTAACTTTGTTACTTCTGGTAACACAATGTTTCCACGGGACTGGCAACTTCCCCGACATTAATATACCGAGAAGTATGGTTAATATGTAAATGTTAATATGTAAAACATCAAAACTCTGGTTGGATTCAAACCAAGGACAAGAAAAGCAAGTTTTAACTCTGCCTAGGAGCTACCAGCTAAACTACGGTGCTAAGAAGATGATATTGTTGAAAAGGTAACCGAGAACTACAGCAGTGAATATGATTAGAGTGCAGCAATTCAGAATTGTCAATGTCCTTAACCTCAGAAGCTAAGCAATTCATAGTCAACTTATTAAAGATATGCTTAATGGTAAAGAGAAAAGTAAGTGACAAACATTTCGAAATGTCTTTAATCGGTAATGGAGTGAAGGTGTAACCCACCACGAGAAACTGAGAATATTACAGTCGGCAATTCAATCGTTAAACGAATCAGTTTGAAACTAACTGAAGAAATGAACGCGTTCTTTAAACATTACCAGTGATACTTTGTTTGGTCCGTTTGCCTCAGGTAACGTGAACTAGCTAATTTGGGTCTGCAGTGTTCAACACTCAATAGCTTATATGAAATCCGGTGTGTCACGTGCATTTGGACCGGAGTGGTTGTCTGTACGCAGGCTGATAATACCTCCACTTTGCTCACCACTGTCAGGTGGAATAATTTTCAGATTATATGAAACGATAGTGTGACGATTCCAGTCTACTGTACATCTGACGGCAAGTTTTTGGTTCACGCTAGCTTTGGTCTAAGACTTTTGGATATAGTACTCTCACGTTTACTGGTGGATTTAGTGTCGATGTGCTTATGATTGCTAGCTTTGAAGTGTTTCTCGTTATCCTCACGAATTTATCTACCAGGTAATCAGTGAGATCAATGGTAATATATAGTTACTGTTTTAACCTGAAAATAAAAGCTAGTTAACAAACTGTTCATGAAGAAAACGTTGTTAAACTTGCCTGGAAATAGATAGTTCCTTTCAATTCCAGTGCAAATTATTGCTAAGAGTTAGCTGTTACTTACTTTTGATCACTCGATCAGAGTAACCCAGCTGAATAGGCAACAAGTGAAATGCTTCAGGAAATCGATTAATGTTTCCCCAGACAGATACTAGCTATTTGTAATCGTATTCACATTGAAGTCGGGAGAATATTAGTCGCCACTGAAAGCTAAATCCAAACTAGCATGCAATCCTACGAACAACTCGGTTATAACGAACGAATCGTTTTGCTGAACACAGATTGGTCGCAGTTTGATAATTTAGCCACTAGCTCACACTTATGAGATGAAAAGATAACTGGTAAAAATATACGCTGAAAACAGTTGAAAAAATACTTCTCTATGAAGCAGTAGCAATTTAAAAGCGTGTGCACATAACTTACTGATAATTACTTACATTTTCCTTAAGTATTCCAAACTTGTGCAGCTGACATATATCCTCTTGCGAAAATTTTACTGCACGACTAATTAGACTCTGGATAATTATCACTGTTGTCGCCTTATGTGCAATGAACGAACACACTAGAATGGTTGCGATTTAAAGCACTGAAATAGGTGGACGGTATGTTTTTTTAATCATTCTCCTAAACTTTTATAAGTAAGAAAATTGATTGTCATTTTTACTTGCGTGAGGAGTTCAAGGTAAACGTTTCAACGTTCCAGCCATAACGCCTGGAGCTCTATAAAACAGATACAACTAGGTTCAACAATATTCAGGTAGTCTTACTTCTACTGTGAAACTGAACATAGCCAGCTTATTCTATTGACTAATTTTGTTATAAGGTATACCGTTGCCTCCCAAACATGTTCAAAAAGACAATGGCAAAAGCATGAAGCATCTTTGAAACAATAGGGCTTACTATTCGGTAGGTTGAGCAACCCACATCCCGAAAAGATAAATCGGAAACAAAAAATGATCGGTCTGCCAGTTTGGATAACGACAGTGAGATCTCCGAAACCCGCTCGCCAGTTGTTTCACGCACATTTAGGTCTGTTATGATAAAGTAATTTGATTACGGTTCTTTCACAAAGATCCGTTTCTAAGAAAATGTCAAACATGAACGCTTCATCAGGTTCGTTGGATTTACTTGGAATACGGAGGCTAGAAGAGGCAGAAAAACATACAAATACATTGATGTATGTTGAACTGTTCAGATGTTTGGTAGGCAATGTAATGTATGGCCTACGATGTTTAGGAGAATTCAGTAACCTAACGATGGGGATCGGCTTGATCTTACGCACTCTTAATAATACCCAGTAGTTGAACGTTCTGTTGTCGTCTTCCACCGTAAGCTCACCAGTATGTCTAGCGCTCGTGTTGTGTACGCAGGGAGTCTTCACTTGAGAAATTTAAAACACTACGTTCCCTTGATTCAGTTCACCAGACTCGCCGTCCGGTCCTGTGTATGCATAAGCTGTTGACTCACATAGTTTGTCTGCCTTAGAACTGATTACAGTCCTTGTTATATGGAACCCCAATCGTTGGTTGTTTCTATTGTTGTTGCTATCCGCATATTCTAAATATTCTAATGTTTTACGTTCGTGACTGAAGAAACGAAATGTTAACATCTCACGACGTATGTCTTCTATCGTTACCGGTGAACTGGATCAAGGGAACGCTATGTTTTAAATTTTTCAAGCGAAGACTCCGAGCGCTGAACATATTGGTGACCTTACGGTGGAAGACGACAACAGAAACGGCAGTAACCGCAAGTTAACATGCATAAGGAAACCAAAGTTAACCCCATATACATGCATCACAAATGCCGATAAATCTTCACCAGGCGATCAACTGACTAGCAATAACTGTGTTCGTTTGAATGTGACATCAGATTGCCGAACATCAGGCCACTTGGAGTTTCGACTGTGAGATTAAAAGTGTGCATCAAGGTTGCGTTCAATACTTTTTAGCTGGTGAAACTGACAACAGATTCAAGTATAACATCAAAGAATGGACATTCCTGGAAACCGAGTGGGTGTTGCACATGAAGCGAACGTCTAATTTGGTTGTTTAGTTTTAGTGAATCATACTGAAATAGAAATATCAGCTAAATATGACCACACTTCAAAAATGGTGGTAGTGTCTGCCAACGATCTCAGTTGCAAAGTTTTAAAATCGTCTTTGAAACGACGATAGAATTGAAAACGACTTAGTCTGAGCAACTTACTTAGACACATTGTCAAAATGAATGTATTACTCCGTTTGTTAACATTTGCTCGTCTTCTGAATTAGACAGAAATCTTAGATGAGATAGATTTTCCAGCCAGTCCCTTTCAAAAAGAAGCACCAGCCTCGAATTTCGTTTTTATCAGAGCTCGTCAATGGTCGGGGTTAGAACTCCGGCAACCATGTTCACCAATACGTCATTGACCTTACACTAGCCACAACTGAAGTATCACATCTTAACATTCAGCCACTTTCTTTAGTGAATAATGATCAGATTATTCGATCGTCTCAACATGAGACACAGCAACTGTCTCGTTAACCCCAATCGATAACCTCGCGACTAGTAGTTCTGAGCCAGGCCGGGTTCTCTGATCTCATTAAACCCACTAGGATATGCATTATCGACAAATTCCAACATGAGTGAAATCGAATAGTGTTTAGTTCTGAAAGGGGTTGGTTGGAATGTCTATCTGAATGTGAGTGCTGCGACCAAGTGTGGGTAATGTTCAATATAAACAAACAAATCCCCGACTACTCATCAGTAATCAGGTAAGATATGTGAAACAAGCAGAAATGTCTGAGTCAAGGAATAGGAGCCTAGGAATGCTGACAGCAACAAAAACCATTGTTTTTAAGTCTCGATCCACTGCACTAATACTCATATGATTGGCTCAAAAGTAATATTCCACAGCGAACGGTTAGCGAATACACAGTGTTCTACACTGACATGCCAAACGGAACATACTGTCAATAACCCGATGACAAACTGTTCAAACATCTGCAGCTCCTGCTAATCCATGGTACTGACCATTTAGAGCCGGAGTTAAACCCTACGCGTAAAGTAGTAACCAGGATTAGATCAGCTGCCTGGTTTTCTACATAAATATAATATTTAGTGACGGCTCACGAGTGGGGCCATCTGGGACATTATTATTCGCAAGTTATCGGTTAATGGTGTCATCGGTACCTAATAGAAAACTACTTTAGTCGACAAATACTCTTTTCACCGCCCATCTTAAGCGTAGTTTTAGATGTTACCATATATCAGCATTGTCCAAATATTATCCTAAATATATAATTGTTTAACAACTGTACTAAGCATAAAGCAATTAATTCATAATAAAATAACGGCCAACGGATTTTCAGCATGTCATAACTCGACGGATATAGTTAGTATCTTCGGTAAACTGCTGTTTCTCGTGTTTCTGCCACGTCTTCTTGGGCTTCAATCGTTATTTTGCCACTACATATCAAAATGTAGTTTTATAGATGAAACTAAAATTGTCTGTTCTCCGTTAAAACTTTCGAAACTTTATTTCAAAACAGAATACTATTCACTGATTCAAATATTAGTCGAACCTTCCTTCACCAGCACCATGGATAAGTGGTTTTTAGCATTTTTTGTGATCCATCCATCCAAGGATGTCAAGTTAGATGTTACTGACTAGTGTAATTGCAGTTACTAATGCTGGTTTTTCGATGGTTTCCTCAGATGAGTGATTCAGTTGGCTCAAACTGTTAAAAATGGTTGATTGGTTGTTTAGATTCCAGAATCGATAAAAGTCGCTGACACGTTTCCGTGACGTCTCTGTAGAGCTGGTGCAGTTGAGCTCGGAAAAACTATAAACTGCACAAAAAGTAGTTGCTCGGACATGGAATAGTGTGGCAGTTATAGGAAGTTGACCATGATATTGATTCCTCACACCAGTAGAGAATTCTGCGGAAGTACTCTAATGGGATAGCTAAGAATACCAAAGAGGCATATCGTGATGACCATGGAAGTTTGACTCATTCAACCAGAACGTAAGAGAAACCTTTAAAGTCTTGACTATTTTAGGTGAATAATTTCAAAAAAATGAGCCTCTCACTTCCAGTATAGTGTGGCTGGAGCTAACCGTAAAATCTCACTGATACCTGCATCAACCAGAAAATGATTTGAAGCGTTGCAAGACGGGGTTGTCGTAAGTGAAGTGATGGCCCGATTCATGGTGCATTGCTGTTTCCTTAATTAGACGATGGTGTCTTCCTTGCCTACTGGATTGTAGCTTGGTTGGTACCTGTGCACCGGTTTCATTGAAGTGGTTCACAACTGTTCTAAACAATATGCATATAATTAAGGCTGATGTTGTATCTGGCCGCTTTTTTCCGTTTTTTACCGATGACCTTCAAATTGCATTCCCATGTCTAGAATGAAAATATACTACGGCCCTGACACTTTGTCGTTTCCATAACACTCGGTCTCTGACTGATTTTTGTTGGATTGTTGCTGTTTTCCAAGATGCCCATTACATGCAGTGTTATGGTGCTCAATATCAACGAGTAACGTCAGCATTTGACAAAGAAGAAGGAAGCAGTGGCAGGCAAACATAAACCAGCAACTAGGCGTCAGCAGTCAGTTTGAAGAAACAGTCATCAATGCAAACGTGTGTGGTTTTAAAACTGCATTTTCTTAACACAAACCATGTCAGGCGGTTGACAGATGACGTTTAAGACACGACCAACAGTGCTTTGGCGTGGTTCAAGACCTTGTGAATAAGCCATCTGAAGACTTAGACGTTTAGAGTTCATAAGAGGCTCCCACGATGTGACAGAAGTAGTCACAGTTGATAAGAGGTGTGGAAAACTAATGAAACAAGATAGGAGGATATAACATAGGGGTAGGGAATAAGCTGAAATGTGCGGCTAAGAAAAGGTCAGCAGTACCCTGATTTCACAGTTTGTTCGACCCCCAGGAGTCGATGCCATGACGTTTTTAACTGGAGATAATGTTCTAGCATCAACCACTGCCCTGCAATAACTATTGTTGTGCAGGATACTATCTAAAATTCATTGAGAATTCACGTCCACATTTCACCCGACAGATGGACGGGTACACATAAGCGGCACGTGTACAAAATCACCAGCAAGCAACGTGAACAACAAACAGCTTAACTGGGACAGGAGTCGAATTGATTTTATATCTGTGTTGCACCGTATAGAAATAAAATATCCGCTTGAGGGATTGTCTCGTTTGTAGAGTGTCCACTGATAAAAAGATTGTGAATAGGAAGATGAAACGTTGATGAACACAACATGAAACAATTAAACCGGTTGAATGCCTATTAAACTCAGTGGGAGAAAATACAAAATGAAACAAGTAAAATGTACCCTAACAACTCAATTAGCTCAATCGCACAACCAACTTCAGCCGAACTTCGTAAGTCTTCAGTTTTGTTGTTTTGACGTTGAATACAAATCACATCTTTGTGCCCGAATATCCGTGCTTGATCTACGTCATTCAGATGTAAGGTAATTTTGCGGAGAACAGTTCCACTACTGTGTTGATTGGCGGCAAACAACTTTGTTTTAGTTGATTTAACATATAACTATTATGTACTTCACGCACGGTCGATGTTGAAGATAATGTTTTTCATCCAACTCTTTCATTTTTATAATGATTGTGGTTCAGTTCGTTATTTCACAACTGATTTTGCAACATCAGGTCACATGGTCCCTATTTTGTGCGTCCAGCTACTTGATATCACTGAATGACGTTTCAAATGTATTTTTAGAAACCTTTTATTCATTTCGAGACACAAAGTATTTCGAAACAGATCGTGAAATAACTTTAGGCCCAACCGACGTCGATTTTGTAAGTACGACAAATACCTCGTTTGAGTCATTTCAGTCTTATGTAACAAACAGACTTCAATTTGAAAGGGTTCACGTGCCTGTGTGCTAAGCCTGATCTGTTAGATGGATTAGGAAATGTGGTGGATCGCGATTTCAGAAGAACAAAATCAGTCAGATAGAATAAATCATAGTTCAGCCGCGGAAATAGGCACAGCATTTGGTGAATTTGAAAAGGCTAGGAGTTTCGCATTCAATCAAATGCTTCCGAATCTGTGAAAGGTCGTCAACCCACGTCAGAGGACATGGTACGTCGTCCATGGAATTTCTAGTCATCCAGCTTCAACAGTGAATAACAGTAAAACAGAGCGATTATCAGCTCTGTCCAATCAGGACGAGAGCAAAGTCTACTGACGGGTTTCTAAAGCAACCATTGATTTTTAGCAATACAAAACGCCTTTGTGCAAGGCGATTCAACAAGGTTTCTTCAATATCACCCCCTGATTAGATTATTCATGGATAAAACGGTTAGTTTTTCTTAATTACGATCAGAAGCAATTTAACTTATATTAAAAGTCTCGCGTCTAGCAGATATGATAAGAACCTTGAATAATCAGTTACAAGCAAAAATTAATCCGTAGGAAATCCATGCATACGGATGTTGCTAACGTGTTCTTAAAATTGTGTTTTGCTTGGAAACCCAGTGATAGGAGATATCCAATGGTTCTAACTTGGATATAAGTGAGCAAGCTGTTATGGACTGAGAATAGATTTTCGGTTCTTACAGCTTTGCATTGAAAATAATTTTTCATTACGTCACGTATGTCAACAAGAGTCATTTTTCAGCAGGATGCTATCTTAGTGCAGGTTTCACATCACAAAAAGACGACAGCCTCGATGATAACATGTGTCATACTTGACAGCCTATAGCAAAGATTGACAAAAAACGACTATCCACCGGGATATTCTTAATCACTAATTATGCAACGATGTTGACATGTCTTGCTCCATAGCTGAATCCAGCTATGTTCATTTCCCTTGTTAATATCACTCCAAAGCACGGTATCGAGATGTTCTGTAGAGATGAACGACGCACTGCTTACGATCTGCGCTCAGACAGAAACGTTCTAAGATGACGTTAAGTTTTTCACGATAGCTTCTCTGAATTTGTTTAATTACTACTTAACATAATAAATTTTATTGTTCTTTTGCGACAAATCACTATATAT
>JTDE01007763.1:0-13884 GCA_014338405.1 Paragonimus skrjabini miyazakii | reverse complement strand
AAGATTATTGTGATACAGTGAGAAAAACACGACCTATTGAAGAACCCTATGAACTGCATATGCCGTGCCCCGATGTTTTGGTGGAGGTTAGTACCGTGGTGGATCAATACCGGTGGAAGCGTGTAGGATCAAGCGAACCGAGGATAACCGGTTGAGAACAATACAGCGAGTAGTCAAAGGGTATATTATTGACCTGCGAGGTCAACGCGAGAGTAAACGGATACCGATACGGAACGATAACATAGCGGAGTGACAAGCGTGCACGCTGCGGGGTCGTACGTTCGACTGCGCGGGATAGTTTTCGGTATCGTTACTCGTTTAAACAAAGGTTTAAGTACACACAAAGGTAGGAAACAAAAAGCGTGCAAATGACATTCGTAGCTCTAACGTAGTTGACAATAACGAATAGGGTCGCTACAGAGCTCCCCCCTAGAAGGCAACCGGAGTGTTGACTTTGACAGTGTTGCGGATTTTCGGTCAGCCGGAACCGTTGACACGGACATGAATGGTCTACCTACTCCTACCATACAGCTCGCGTCGACATCCAGTGAATGATCGAGGGAGAACAATCGGAGGTGGTTCGGGGTAGCAGGGCTTGGATAATTAATAAACATAGGCAAGCCGCGGAATTGGGGGCAGCCAGTTGTAATCGGCCTTGTAGGATCGTTGCTTTGTTCCGGTCCGTCAAAACCGGACCTTGCAGAATTTCAAGTTTTCCAGCGTCCTCTCGCGGTGCGCGGCTTCAGCGTCCCGGCTTACTTTCAGTATTTAAAATATACAGTGTTTATTGATGGAAAACGATAACTTTCGCAGGTTTCTGCGTCCATTGTGTCCAAAAGAGTAAGGATTTTTCATTAATTTTTATAATTTATTTCAAAACCCTGCTGACAGAGTTCGCTGTAGGTTAAGCCATCTAAAATCGACTCCGTAAGAACATGCAACAGTCATAAAAACTTGATACGACGGACGTCCACATAGTCTGCAAATCGCACTGGCCTCCGCAGCTCTTGACTATGTCTAATCTGGTGACCTGGCTTCGCTGAGGCAGGCGGAGTCGCAATCGAAACCGGATCTGTATAAAAGTGTACAGCAATGTACTAGCTCCTGAGGATGTGGCTGGTCGCAGGTCATTTCCTACATCAGGTACCTTTATAAACACTTATTTCAGTCTATTGGTAGAGATAACCTCGCGTTTACAACTGCGCCCCAGCACGAATGTTTTATCATGGCGCGTGAGTACACGGAACGTACCTGTATAGGGCGGATGCAATGCTGTCGGAGAATGACACTATCAACCAGAACGTAGGAACAAGTTAACAAAACAGATCTACCTACGTTGACGTAGTCTTGATCTTTAGTGGGATCGGCCGGAATCGTCCCATGTGTTGGGCCAACCGAAAAGTTGATGGGCACCGTTGCATGTAGAACGACACCTCTCCGGATGGATGCAAACAACCCCCATAAACTAACTGGGCGGGGTTGCTATGCAGGTCGGTCTTCAGCGTGGTTCGGATACCTGACATGACTAATGGCAGCACCTCGTGCTACGAAGGTTGTTGCTAGCCGATAGCGACTGTTTCAATTGCCAATAAAAACGTCATACTAACTCGTTAGCTGCCGGATTGTAAGCTGTCGTGCAAAATCGACTACAGCCTAATGTGTTTAGAAGTGACGTGAAGGCTAAGTCGAAATGTGATCCACGGTCTGTGGTCACTACGGCGGGACAACTAAATTTAGCGACCCAACGTTCCAGGAATGCCTGCGCGACCGTTTCCGATGAGCAATTCGTATTGTGTATGGCTTCCGGCCAACGCGCGAATATCTCTACACATGTCAAGATATACGTGCACCCATTGAAGGATGGCAAATATCCGACCAGATCGACATGTACACGATAGAAATGCTCACCGGGGGCTTCAAAAGTCCCCACTGGGGCACTCTTGTAACGATGAACTTCAGACCGGTGGCGGTGTATGCACGCTTCGATCCATGCGCGGACGTTGCGAATGACTGCGCCTACCAAGCGCTCGGTGACCATTCTGACTGTTGAAAGTATGTCTGGTTGGGACACGTGCCAAAAATTCGGCGGCAGAAAGCCAGTAGAATAATCGGGCGAGGGATGCCTTGTGAAGTGTCACAAATAATCATCCCTTCGGATGAATTCATAGGAACGCTGTCTAGCTTGATGGAACTGGACTGAAGAAACTGTTCTTTCACCGGATCGTAGTTCTGTGTAGTTGCGACTGCTGTCAGATCGACTGAGCTGCTCGCCGTGCTCGTTGTAGCATTAATGCGCGGGAGAGCATAGTCGACTGGGTTCACAATACTTGGAATGTGACGGATATCGGTCGTGCACTGAACGATGTAATTAAGATGTCGGGTCTCTATGGAGGAGTACCTGTCGGTTTTCGAGCATAGGGCATATGTTGGCGGCTTATGGTTTGTGAAAAGGATGAAGTCTACCTTAGTGGACATGTGGAAAATGGCGGATGCCGAGACATACCACTAACAGTTCCCTTCCGAAAAAACTATACCGCGACTCAGTTGGCTGCAGACGTTTAGGGAAAAAGGATAATGGGCACCAGTCGTCACCGAGTTGTTGTTGCAAAACTGCTCTTACAGCCACGTCTGATGCATTCACAGTTAGCGCTAAAGGGGCGGGCGGGTGATGAGGTGACAACGATGTTATATTGGCGATAGCGGTTTTTCAATTAACGAAGGCCTTTTTGCAGCCGCTGTAAACAAAAGTGAGCGAACATCACCTCTGAGCAGGTCAGTGAGCGGTTACATCAAGTGTGCACAAATAGGAACGAAACAACGATAAAACTTTACGGAACAGTCGAAACGGCGAAGTTGCTCGGATGATGTGGGCTCCGGGTATTCCACTATTGCTTTTACTTTGTCGGGGAGATCTTCGATCTTCTTGTGCATGTACTGCATGTAGTTGGTTAGGTGTACAGTCACTCCACGATGCGACAAACGGGTGAATAACGAATTCAATTGCGTGCGATGTTCCTTCTGTGGGGAGCTAGCGACCAAGATGTCATCCATGCACTGATAAACACCGTCCAGTTCACGATACACATCGTGAATAAAACGTCGGAATATCTGAGCAGCGTCGTTCAAACCAAACTGCATAAGTAAAAATTCGAAAAGTCCCAAAGGTTTTACGATCGCTGTCTTGGCGATGTCTCCGTGAGCCAAAAGTATCTGGTTATGAGCACATACTAGGCTGATTCGGATGAATATCTGCTTTCCCGATAAGTTTGCGACAAAGTGCTTAATGTGAGGATTGGAAACCTATTGGCGGTTGTGGCGCTTTTCAGTGCTGGTTGGTCACCACATGGGCACCAGTCGTTACACTTCTTTTTATAAGCCATGTGCAACGGCGAACCGGCGGATAATACCGAGTCGAAGCATATGTTCGAATACGGCTCTGACGACTTAGAGGTCATCGGGTGTTTAGCGACGTGGACGACTTCAAACTGGCCTCCCTCGTGCGAAAATGTGATGCGCGACGTCAGTTGTCACGGCCGGTGGTTCGTTAGCTGGCCGGATTTGTTGGGGGTGTATGTATCAGAGTTGCTCATGATGCTCGCACACTACGAGGGTTGGTTACCACTGAACTAACCACAGCCATGTATGACGGTTTGCCACGGACACTGAGTCTTGTCGAGGTATCGGTCAGGTGCGACCGACATGCATCGACCAGTGAATAGAAATGTCCGAGGAAATTGATATCAATAGCAGGGATAGGTATATCAACTACCAGGAAAGCCCAGAGAAAATCGCGTCGAAGACCAAAGCTTAGACTCAACGGTCGACGGCCAAATGTTCTAACGAGCGTACCGCTTGCAGCCCGGAGTGTAGTGCCGAACTCTGATCGCGCATCCGTTACCGAATGCAAGATGGCACTAATCTCCGCCCTTTGTCGAATAGGAACTACACTTTGGAGGCGCAATCCATTAGAAAGAAGAAGCGATTGTTGTTTGACTGGCCTGTGGCCGTCGTCACTAAGATACAGTGGCCTGCTAGTTTAAACGTTTGTTACCACGACGGCCACATGTTGATCTGCGTCGCTTACCGTTATTGTTGTATATGCGCCCGTGTTAGGACGCAGGATGCGTTTTGTTTGGTCGCGCCCAAAATGACCAACAATTCATTCATCCACGCACTTTAGAATGATGCTAACGGTCGTAAATATCGGATTATAGTATGTAGCTCCACTGAGTCACGAGTTCCCCCTACTGCTATTATTGCCTGTCTAGCTTAATGCTCATTGCACTAGAATAGGAAAACAGCACTGGCGTCGCGTTAAACGAACCTGTCCGAGGGTTTCTAGTCTACAATCTTCAGAATTCTGTTGGCGTGATGCTGCCATACAACCAACCGAAAGTGATTGGACACAGTAGAAAACTAGATTCATCAATTACTTTTACCTGCTACCGACGAACACCACTTATAGTGAAAGCCAAAAGTTGAAGCCGCTCCGTCATTTGCTGGGCAATGAAGAATAGCGTGACTTCGAAACACTTGAGCTGCAGTCAGAACTTTCTTAAACTGATGGTCTCGTTATACTTTATCGATCATGAGGGTAAAAAACGAAGGTATTCACAGAAAGATTCAGGTTTTGCCACCTGAACCAGGACACGCTGGATCTGCTGGAGCAGTTTATATCCCATCTTACCGGAGCGGTCCGACCATGTGATTATTCGAGCATCCCAAATAATAAGCCCGAGGGGTTATGCTGACTCAACGACTCATCGCTGAAATAAGAGATCGTCGCATCCGTGAGAACTTACTTACCGAGGATACGACGAAGCTGTCCCGGGACCGGGCTGCTAGCCTTGGTGGGATTAAGTCGTCAGGAGTTGAACACTCTAAAGTCTTCATTGGAAAGACGGACAATCTTACCATCAGCAAGATGTGACGTTCTTTTCCGATACCGTCGACAACTTCTCCAAAGTGTTATCGTTGTGGCAGTAACCGGCGTAAGGAAAAATTGTCAGATATGTCCGGCTCATAAACCTGGCTACAGGAGTTGTGGTGAGTGAGAACACTTTGTTCGATGCTGAAGATCCTGCCAAGTAGCGCAAATGAGTCAAGACACCCTTGGTGATTGCTCCCCATCAAAATTGACAAAACGTATTTACTAAATAATTCTACTTACACTCTGAAACAAAAACAGAGGTTTCCGAAATCAAAGCTCCCTTCACTGGACATTCGAACGGTGGCTATTTGTGCACACCACCATAGAACAACTATTGATACGGAACTGGATTATGATTATCCGATGACACTAATTCCTTCAAGTTTCTGCGACAGAAATTTAAGTGATTTGCCCTTGTATCCCAGCCAACAAATTTAACAGTTATTTAGACACATATATTCATATTCGTGGATTAATTGTAGTAGACCAATTCCTCGAATCTACATCGGCAACTGTTGCCATATATTTGACGTCTTCAAACGATCGAGCTCTACTCAGCCGTAATGCGCTGGTGGCCCTGAAGATAACACCTATTGATTTTATGGGGATTATCGCGGTAGCACATCGACCGCAGGGAATACACAGCCAAACCTAATCAAAGAGGCTTGCGACCGAATACCACTTGCTGCCAACCGGATAAACCTCAAAGAAGGAGCACAACCATTTTCTGTGACACAACCACGCTGATTCCTCTAGCCACGCAAGAATCAGTAACCACTACCATAGAGGAAATGGTTTCGAATGACTTAATCGAACTAATCGTTGGATCCGAATGGGTTCGTCCCATAGACACAGTGCTAAAATAGGATGGTACAGTGCGAATGTGTGATGACTTGAAGGCGTTAAGTATTCAAATCTTAGTGGACAAACACGCGTGTGCAGTCGTGGAAGTCTTTTGGAACAGATACCTTGCGGCTTTGTCCTCGTGTGTCCGTAACGGCGCGTGTGCGAAGCAAGCTGCCTGGCGTATTGAGCATCGTATGGAAGTGCGTCTGTAATGGACGAGAAGTAATCGCCAGGAAGACGCAGCGGCTGGACATAGAAGAGTTTGGCGGTGGAAACGTAAAGGTCGGTTTTGAGGGCCTCTGTTCAACGGATCGCTTCGACGGCGACAAGGACTGCTTTCAGTTGTCGGTGAAAGCGTTTAACCATGCCGTTTGCAGCCGGGTGATATGTCGTAGAACGTGTTCGATGAAGTCCAAGCGCGTACAACGTTTCCGCAAAAGAACCGCTTTCGAACTGAGGGCATCAGTCGGTTGTAACCGTAACTGGACAGCCGTGAGATGCTACTCAACGCTCAACGTCGTCTCCTTGATGACCATCCCCATTCATTCGCAAAGCACAAGCTTACGGGAGACCCCGAGGACCTACGCGCGTTCCACACCGCTCGAAATAGGTGTAGATTGGAAATCCGTGAGCACACCAAAAGCATACAAGAAAAGGTCCTTCTCAAAGCTCGCGGGAAGAAAAACTTCCTGTTTAAGCATATGCGACGACTAAGAAAGAATAAACCTTCGGCTCTTTCTTTGCGACTGCCAGACGGGGAGACCTCGTCTGACTCCCTAGTTGTGGCCGAGTTATTTAGGGTCTACTACACGGCAGTATACAGTGGCGCACCACCGGACTGGCACCCTAACATTCAACCGCAGAATTTCCGGCAGCCACTTGTTACAACCGAGTCTTCTGTACTGGATGTTGAGGGCCTCTTACTTAAAGTGAATTCGTACAGTTCAATGGGTCCAGACAGGGTCCATCACAAAATTCTTAGAGAAGCAGCCGCTAGTCTGGCAGAAACCATTTATAAGCTGTTTAAACAGACCATCAGGACCGGCATTCTCTTTAGAGCATGGAAAGTGGCGACGGTCACGCCCATATTTAAAACGGGTGACCGGCACTCCCCGGCTAGCTATTGGCCAGTCAGCTTCACTAGCATTCCGTGCAAGATAATGGAGCGCTTATCAAGGCGTGCTATCCTTAACGACTTCCTTTCAAACCATCTTTTTTCCCAAAACCAGCATGGTTTCCTTCTTAATCGTTCACGCAAAATTGATATGCTTGTTTTCATGGACAATCTGACGGAGGCCAGAGACAATGGCCTCATCTTAGATGCTATCTTTTTTGACTTTGCCAAGGCTCTCGATCGTATCTCACACGGCCTCTTGAAACACAAACTGGAAGCCTATAGTATTCAAGGAGAGGTTCTTCGCTGGATTGTTTCTTCCCTCGATAGCAGAACGTTTTGAGTTAAAACCGGATCAGAATTTTCACCTCCCTCTTTCATTTCTGCGGGTGTTCCTCAAGGGTCAGCGCTAGGTCCTTTGTTATTTCTGATCTACATCAATGACCTTCCGGATAATATTTCCAGCAACGCCCTTCTATACGCCGTTGACCTAAAAATCTGGAATGCCACTGACCCTAGTGCACTACAGATTGATCTTGACGCGATTAAGCGTTGGTCAGACGCTTGGAGTCTCCCACTAAATGACAGCAAATGCGCACCTATGTCACTCGATGGAGATTCTGGCAACGCTTTCGTGATTCATAGTGCACTCAGCACAACGGATATCTTGAAAATTGATCTGAAGAAAGATCTGGGCATCTGTCTGTCGTCTAACTTATCTTTTGCGCATCATCACGAGATGGCAGCGAAAAAAGGGTACGTCGCTATTAGGATGATTAAGTGCATTTTCCCCCGCATATACAGAAGAATATTCAAAACGCTGTACGGGGTTTGTATAAGACCGCTCCTCGAGCATGCTAGTCAGGTCGTTTATACCGGCCTAAAGCAAGACGTCTTAGCCATTGAGCGTGTCCAGCGCGTGACTACCAAACTAGTCACAAGTCTCAGTAGTGTCGCGTACGAGTCTCGACTTGAAATTCATGATCTATACCCACTCGAATTTCGACGGCTCTGCGGTGATTTATTTTCACACACTTCCTCTTCAGAGTAGGCCACGTTGATCAGTTCTTCACTGTAGAGACTGATGACGGTCGACGAGGACATAACATGAAGCTTTTCAAGCTTCGTCCTCGGACCGTTTTTTAGACAGCAGTATTTTTCCTACAGGGTTGTTAACTGCTGGAACAGTCTCCCTGCTGAGGTCGTCAGTAGTGCTTCTGGCGATCGATTTAAAACATTACTTGACTCTCATTTCCCAAAAATACCTATATGCGAGTAATCTTAGTTTGTTTTGTGATATTTGCCCTAATTCTCAAAGGCGGTGCTACAGCCTGTTTTCACTGAATGCCTTTCAGATCGGCAGACGCCCGTTTGACATTGAACAAGAAAAACCGACTGGATCCGGGACACTTGGGCCTCTGCTTTGAAACCGTGTATCAACCACTGAATCGCTGAATCAACGAATGCGCGTGTTATGATCTCCGGGCGGACGTCGGGTATAGGGACAGTCTCTAGTCATCGCGTGAAGCGGTCTGCCATCGTCAAGATAGAGGCCATGCTATTCAAGGGTGGCAAATGACCTACAATATTGATGTGGAGATTCGCGAGTCGAGAGGTAATCGAAGGGTATAGGCCCGTCGGGGCCGGCACGAGGCGGTGTATCTTAGCTTGTTGAAACCTAGGCAAGATCATGTCCATGTGCGAAGATCCTTTAGTATACCGGGCCGTACGTACCTAACGGAAACAAGTTTAACCGTGACCCGGTTGTCAGGGTGGGCGTTATTATGCAGTGTGTAAACACGCGACGTCGTAAGGCTGAAGGTACGACTGGACGAGGGTGTCAAGCAAAGGTATCGCGTAAAATCGTTCTCCGTGCCGTCGGTAGCCAAAGATCCGAAAGACGCGATGACGAATGCTGGCAGGAAGCGTGAAGATCGTTCTCTGCACGTTGTGCGTCGGCCGTAGCTGACAAGTCAATAATGTCGTGGCCAACAAGTGCTGACACGCGTGACAGGGCCTCAGCCACAACGTTGTCATTGCCAGAGACATGTCGTACGTCTATCGAGAATTGCGAACTGAAATCCAGGTGGCAAACTTCGCGGGGTCAATGGCGTTCAGAACAATTGCGGACGGCGTACAACAACGATTTGTGATCATTAAAGATCACAAATTGGCAGCCTTCGGAGGCATACTGAAAGTGACGAACGGCTAAGTGGACACATAGTAACTCACGACAGAATGTGCTGTACCTCGTTTTGGAGGGTAACAGGCATCTGGAAAAAAACGAAAGTGGTCTCCAGGTTCCATCGACGAACTGTTCGAGTGCGGCTCCAACAGCTGTGTCAAAATCGTCTACTGCAATGCCAGTGGTGGCGTTGGGGTCGGAATGGTGCAGCATCACTGCGTCGGCTAGCGCGTCTTTGGTGCGGTTGAACGAGTCGACGGCTGCTTCTGACATCTTGACGCTACCTTTGAAATTACCACGGAGTAAGTCGGTCAGAGGCTGGATGAGTTGAGCGCAATGCGGAATAAAACGGCGGAAATAGTTGTCCATGCCGTTAAAAGGACGGACAGCGGCGAGCGCTGTAGTGCGCGGAAAGTCGCGTATCGCCTGTACTCTGTCAGTCAGCGGCCGGATGCCGTGCTGATCAACATGATGCCCTAAGAACTTGACTGCTGGTTGACCGTAAACGCATTTGTTCACGTTAACAGTGACGTTATACGCCGCATCTCGTTCACAAAGCAATCGCAGATGGTTCTGGTGCACTTCTTCAGAGGCGCTTGCCACCAAAAGATCGTCGATATGGCAATGAACAAAGTTCAAGCCTCTTTTGGCGTCGTCGTTGAATCGTTGGAACGTTTGAGCGGCGTTCTGGAGACTAAACGATATGCACAGAAATTCGAACAAGCCGAATAGTGTAATTACCGCTGTTTTAGCGACATCGTCCGCGGCAACTTGGATCTGGTGGTAAGTGCGGACCAGATAGAGCTTCAAGAGCACACCAGTGCCTTTAAGGCTGGCCGTGATGTCCTGAATATGCGGAATGGGGTTCCTGTCCGGTACCATGGCGGTGTCAAGCGCGCGATAATCTCCACATGGGCGCCAGTCTCCTGACCTTTTCGGCACCATATGGAGAGGCGAGGCCCAGGGGCTATCCGACGGGCGAATGATGTCAGGTTCGAGCATGTGCTCGAACTTGGCTATCTTCAGCTCATCCGGTGTTTAACGGCAGGCTTTAGTGAACACCGGCAGGCCTGTGGTGACGATGTGATGCTGCGTTACACCAGATACTGATGGCAGCGAGGTCGGCTGTCTGAAGATGGTGAGGAATTTCTCAATAAGAAAAGCACACGTATTCGTGATGACCAGGCGATACACGGGACTGATTAAAACCGCGTTGATCAAGGTCCCGGTAACAGACGAGGTCGTCTTGCGGTCGACTAGCCGACGGTGTCGTGCGTTGACTAGCAGGTCAAAGTGCTCGAGAAAATCGATTCCAGTAAGTGGCATTTGGACGTCTGTCACGGTAAAACGTCATCGAAACGTGTGGCGAAGGCCTAAGTTCAATGTGCGTGAACGTTGATCATAAACGGTAATAGGCGTACAGTTTGCTGCACGCAAGGTTGACTGCGCCTGCATAAGTCGTTTGCGAGAATCCGGTAAGAGAACGCTGATATCTGCCCCAGTGTCGATGAGGTAGTGAACTCCCAACTCGCGGTCTCGAATGAAAAACAGGCGACTTCGGGAGCCAGCAACGTCGGTCGCCGCGCCGTGCCGGCCGGCTGGTTTCCCTGATCCCTTTTTGGAGATGGAACAGGGACTGCGGCAGAATCGAGCACGATTACCAAACTGCTGGTGGTATCAGCGATGGTCGGGGTTTGACACTCCCCATGGGCGCTCGTCGCCTCTTAAAAGTTACCTGGGGGCTCTTCTGTTACGCCTACGTGAGGTTGAGTGCAGGCGTGTGTTTCGAGTGCCGAGCGCCTGGACCTGACGTGTAGGTTCGTTCACACGGTCGGTCGGGAGTGCCAGTGATTCCGGTGCCAGCACGGATACTTGTGAGACTTGTTTCCCGTATGTCTCCCAGATGCGGTCGGCGGTGTCGACCTATTGCAGCAGGGGCGCTTGAGGGGTGGCACTAAGGATATTCTGCATATCCTTAGGTAGTCGCCGAATCCATAACTCCTTCATCAAGGCTCCTCGATCTGAGTCGAGCCTGCGACGCGTTGCATATGGCGTAGAAGCTGTAAAGGCTTTTGGCCGCCTAACTCGGTGGAATTCGGCAACTTAACGATGCGTTGACGGTCCGGAATACCAATGCGCTTGATATTGGTTTCTCTAAGTTTCTCGTATATTTTACCGGAGTCTGGAAGCTCCAAAATATCGTCCACCTCGTCTATGACGTGAGGTGGAAGAGCAGCAACCACATAGTGGAACTTCGTTAGTTCCGTGGTGAGGTTTCTCTACCCAAATTTTGTTTCCGGCTGTGCCAACCAGCTTCGAGGGCTGGTCTCCCGAAAAGGCGTGATCGGGACTGAAAGAGCATTCACATAAACCACTGGCGAATTAAAAATCTGTTCTTACTTACTTTTGACAGCAACAGAGTTTAACATTGAATGAATAAATTAAAAATTGGCGTTAACTTACATCGGAATTACGAAATATACCTGCCAATAAAATTAAATAATTTGTGGGCTCACCAGTTTAGTACGTACGTGCACTAAATTAACATTTTCTCGGGTATACGCAGCAGTACCAGTCGCAAAATAGCTAGGGAGACTAAGGATCTGACCGCCGAGCGCGCAAGCAAGCCGGAAGAAACTGTATGGCGTCCTTGACGCGCATAAGCCGACAAGCATGCAAACAAGCAAACGCGATCGCATGCGTCAAGCAGCCGACAGGCAAAACTCTCTAAGGTCCTATGTACAACGTGAGCTAAGATTTTAGGAAGGACTTTACATACCGTACAGCAGGTAGACCGGGGGTTTCTCCTGGTCACTACAATAGCATTTCCGACTACTAATACGTATTCCCAACTATCGCAATTGCTGCTGTGTTCAGGATATTTCCTACAATGAATTTCTACAATATGGAAACTCTGAACATCCACTCAAGTTCACGGGAAATGGAAGATTACCTGGAACGCTTTGAAATTTGGTGTATTACCCGTAATGATGATATCACAGCGGAGAAAAACACCGCATTTCCTAATGGTCATTGGCAAAAATGCATATGCATTCCTTAAAATCCTGCGTCTCCTGATTCGTCTCGTTCAATTCCGTACGATTGCTTGAAACATCTGCTACTGAGGCATGTTCAGCCTGTCAAATTTGAAGCTGTGGAGGAAGCGAACTTCCATACTTTAATCAGAGAAGAAATTCAAGAGGTTAGTGTGTCTATTCTTCAGACCCAAGCGGCAAAGTGTAGTTTCGCTGAGCAACTTCAGAATCAGCTAAGAGATCGACTGAACAAAGGAGGTAATCCCCCAATCCTCAACAAAAGTTGTTACTACTGCAGGAGGCTTCTTTCCAATCTAACAGAGCTGTCTGTGAACAATTTCAGAATGTACAGGGGGCGGTAAATGAAGAATATAACGCCAGCTGTGCTGAGAAGCAGGCAAACCAACAGCAGCGACAGTTCGAAAAGGTACACTGTCAAAGAAGTACGGCAGTCGAGCCACGTCATTTTACTCCAAATTCTGTCCAACATTTTGGTAACTATTCGAATTCCGTTACTGGAGGAGTACCTGCAATTGAGCCGGCGCAGACAAGGATTTCTGAACGTGTGAAGAAGAAACAACGTCATCACTACTACCCGGTGGCTCACTTGAACTGCGGCGGATGTCATGAATGTAAATCATAACGGAACACTATTGGCTATTCTTGTTTTACTGCATGAATAATTACATTGCACAGATACCGAGTGCATTACAATTTCGTGGGCTGACGTGCTGCGTTATTACTACTGCGTAGAAACTAGCTCTGGGTTAGAGTTAAGTGTATTTCCGGTTACTAATACGTATTCCAAACTATCGCATATTATTCTGTCCGGACGGTGATCGAGCATGCGTCCGAGGAATGTTTGATGGTGACCCAGTAGGACGAATGCTGGCACGATGATCCGCCAGCTCACCCAGCCAGCACAAATTACCCTATGGATGCGTAATTTTGGGAATATTACCCTAAAAATCACCAGTTGTCCTGGCGTGGTTTATTATGACCATCAAAAGCAACGTAACCAACAAAGCTAGACTGTAAACAGAATTTTCAAAGAATCTGTTACATTCTCTTTCAGCATTATATTCTGCTTCTTGATGCGCAATTTGTTTGAATGATGGTCTAAATATGCAATGGCCGATGGGCGCCACTTCAAAAGCCGCTTAATTGGTGGGTGGTAGGTGGGTTGTTTCTTCTCCGTTTTCAATGAGGGCACCTCCGCGTGTATAAACAACGGTGTTAGGTGTTTATGTTTGAAGATAATTTTTATTTGAACTGTAAATTATTTTATGGTGGCGTATGCGCGTTTGTATTCCTACATTTGGTAGTTGATTGCGGCAGAATTCAAAAGGGTGTTGTAGTGACCAGCGATCGTGTGGCTTCTCTAAGGATACCGGCTGCAACCGTATTTTCCCACTTATCAGTTCTGTACGAATGATTCTATGTACGCCTGCAATAGAAAGCATGATACGAACTCAGTGCCACATTTTTTCAGTCATGCAACTAATTGTACTTGGCGAATGTGGGCTCAGGAAACTCTAACGCCGTCTAAACACTCCTACTAGCCACTAGGACTGCTTTCTCAAGCTATTCCTTGCGCCCCTTTCAACCCATTTCAACCTTACCCTTTATTACTGCGTCACACACCGTTCAAACCTCCCCTGCCCAGTCCACCTCCCGTAACCCCACTGCTCCGCCACACCTTACTGACACTTTTCCAAAATGTTCTGTCATGGACTCAGACGCAGGCGACATTCCATTAACCATCGATGCGCTC
>JTDE01007762.1:12512-24912 GCA_014338405.1 Paragonimus skrjabini miyazakii | reverse complement strand
TTGTCCATATAGCAGCTGCTTCGGGATGCGGTCATCACCCATCCGACGGACGTGACCCAGCCCACGGGGCTGAGTCAATATTAGCATGGCTTCCTTCCCGTTCATGTTCGTTCGCTGCAGTACCCCAGTGTTTGGATTCATGTCCGACCACCGACTACTCAAGGTGCGTCTTAGACATTACAAATGAAAGCGGCTCAGATAATGCACCTTCCGCTAATATATTGTCCACGTTTCTCTGCCATACAGTAGTATAGACAGCACCATTGAACGGTAGACGAAGAGCCTGGTGCTCGGCTTCAGACCGTGGTTCTTCTAAACACGTCTTTCAAGACGTCCGGACAGATCGGTTGGCAGATTACTGCCCAAGTATCAGAAATCTGTGCAGCTGCCGACATCTTCGTTAACACGGATTTGGGGTGAAGGTGTACAAATAGCACCTCCGCCCGGAGAAAGCTGAAAGATAGAAAATGTCTTACCTGCGTTGACATCCAGTTCAAAATTGGATGCCGCAGTCGTGAAAGCCGTGGCCAGTCGCTGTAGTTTGTCCTCCTTGTGTGAGAACAGCGCACTGTCATCTGCGAACAGAGACATGCGCATCGTTGAGGTATGTAACCGGCTTGGGGCGTCGAAACATCGAATATCCAGTAGGCACCTATGCGTCCGGTACTCTACCCCAACGCCGTCATTCCCAGAGTCCTGGAAAGCAACTGTCAGCGTGGCAGTCAAACACAAGCTAAATAGGGATGGGGCCGGGACACAACTCTGCTTTACACCAGTTAAAATATTAAAATTATCAGAGATAGACCCACACGATTGCACCTTCGCCCTTATGCCCACATGCAACAATCTAATCAAATTAACGAACTTACCTGGACGTCCAAACTTACCAACTACCGCCCACAGCGCCTCGCGGCTCACGGACACGAACGTCTTGGTGACGTCTATGAATAGGACATACAGGGACTGGTTCCGTTCCTGGCACTTCTTTTGAAGCTGTCGAGCAGCGAACACCAGTTCGATTGTATTCCGACCCGAACGGAATCCGCACTGCTCCTAAGGAACATTAGCCTCCAAGACCTCCATATTCTGCCGGTTCAGAAGGATTCTGGCAAGTAACTTGCTTGCCTAACTCAGCATACTCATATCCCGATAGCTGTCGGGTCATGGATTGCTACCCTTTCTTTTAAACTTATTTACTATCATTTCCCCATTTTACTCTCATGGCATCGCCTCTTGCTTCCAGTTGGACTGAACTAGCTGAAGCAGTGCACGTTCATTCACCGACCCGCCATTTTTCAGGCAATCCATCTCCACTTGTAGCCTTCTCGTTGCGAAATTAACCAATCGCTCCCTGCAACTCTAGTAAACCCGGGGCGAGCTCAATTGAAGGCTTCATTTCTTGTTGCGGCATGCTAGTCACGGTCACTAATCAGTAGTTGCATAACGGCTTGTTAGGCTACCTAAGTGTTTTTGCATCAGAACTTAATGATTTCCTTTGGTTAGGTGCGCGAAATGCGGGCGTCCACGTCTATCAGTGCTTTAGTAGTTTGGATCGATGGACCGAATTTCGCCCTAAGCGAGTCGTAGCACTCCTTGTGTTATCGACGATTTGCAAAACCCTGCATCCGCTCACCTTGCTTCATCCACCCGCTCTCCTTAATTCCGCGAACTAGTTGACGCCAGTTGACGGCGGATACTTCGGAACGTCGCCTTCTTCGCTTCATTGCCCGGGTCCACTGCGGAGGCAGCAAACGCGGTATTCTTCTCTCGTACCAGTTCGGTGGTAACCGCGCTGTTGTCGTCGAAACAGTTCGGACGTTTCTGGCGTTTGACACCAATCATCTCGGTGTCTGCCGTCGTGATCCGTTTCTTGATGAAATGCCACATTCCCTCAGGAGTAGTGGATACAGCAGCGTCGTGCAGACGAACGACAACTGCACGTTGAAAAGAAGCCTCTGCAGTTTTCCAGTCGCTTGCTATCTAACCTCTACCGTTGTCCGGAAGATATACGATAAACAAACTCGCGTACATGGATATATAGTTTGATCCTGACCGGTCTATGATCGGTGCTACATTGGGCGCCGCACATCACTCAGGTGATACGCACTTCACGAATGTCCCCCTGTCGCGAAATCACATAATCAGGCAAGTGGCGATGACCGCTTCGTGAATCAGTCCACGTCGTGATTTCGCTCACATCCAGCTAAAATCGGGCGTTCGTGATGGCCATCTCGTGAGTAGAACACAGGCGGGGCGGACGATCACCGTTTTTGTTCACTTTACCAATGCTGTAGGGTCCGAGGACTACTGAGTTGCGCCCAACTCGAGCGTTCAATCTAGCCAGAACAAATAGTCGATCAGTCGCAGGCACCGACCGGATGGGGGCGGACAATTGATCATTGAACTAGTCACTTGAATCACCAGTGTGACGCATAGCTGGGCCAAGTCGCAGACGCATGAACACCTTTGGAGGGCTAATGCCGTGCGGTTTGTCTACCATCAATGCGTTGATACCATCAGCGACTGTGAAGCAAACACCATGCTCCCGAACGCCGTCTACCGGGTAACGTATCCAGCAGAAGGTGGACCCGACACCTGTCTCCCGTATCTCACCTTGGTCCGCAAGCCTTGTCTCGCTCAAGGCTGCTACGTTGTTTCCATAGCGACGCAGCTCCATCGCGATCAGTGTAGTGCGCCTTTCTAGCCGTTCTCTGGAGCTGCATCGATCCAGCAGCGTGCGCACATCCCATGCTCCAACACAGAGCGTCTTGCGTCCCCAGGCCTGTTGCATGTTTGTCTTCGGGTAGCTGAATCTTGAATGGGCATTACCTGCTCGGGGATTATTATTGGGAGGAGAGTGTGATGGTGAGTGATTGACAATAGTATATTTTTGCCGATCCACTCTGCCATGTGTAACAGATAAAACGACCCGGTCTATCCTGTGCGATAGCCTATAAAGTATGATATGTGGTTTGTTTTGTATCATCATGATTTATATAAGCTTGGGGCACTACCATCATGCCCGGACGTGGAAAAGAAGGCGATTAGGGCCCTCAACCAAATCCTCAAAAAGCCCGTATCGCAAGGTAGCAAGTGACACACGCGCACACATACGCATCAACGTCAATCATCCAAACCAGGCCCCACAGTCACAACCCAAGACATTCGACACAATCACACAGAGATAGTACTCCACAGAAAGACCGATCACACATACAGAGAATCGGGTCAAGCAGAAATGAAAATATCAAACCAAACCAAAACACAACTCACTGACACCACACACGACGAACGCTTCACAACGGGCGCACCTGCTTTTGGTTTGACTGCTCCTTTTTGGCCAATCTGACATGGTTGAACCTGCAACTACCGAAGTCTCAGTCAGCGCACTCCGCCGGTTCAAACTAGCACACAAGCCTGACCACCACGCCAAGGTAACAGAAAAAACCAACAACAAACACACACAAACACACGCACTGAACAAATTCACATAATAACACCGAAAATACTTAAATAAACGACTCACTCAACACACAAAACAATGCCTGGTAATATACAGACGAGTATCGCAACCAACCATAACCAAATCTACACGCTCTGCTATATCAGGAACTACACTAATTGTTTCAACTTGTCCGTTGTAATTAACGTCTAATTATGTATATGCTTTAGATTCATGGCAGTTTAGACTTGTTTATTCAAGTGATAATTCTACAGGTAGAACATCACCTACAATGACGAATGTGTGGTATACACACGTGTGGCTGCGTGGTCCGGAGTTCCTCTAGCAACTTTCCGGTTTACGGACCATTCTGTTTAATCATTTCCAGATTCCCATAGAATTCACAGGAAGTCAGTTAGGCGAACAGCTGTTTTCGGTAATTCTCATCGGGCTTTTTACAATTACATAGGGTACATGCGTTTTATATATGAAAAATTAGAGCAAGTCAAATAGATCATTAGAATCAAAAACATGGGGTGGATCACAGTCTATTGGAGTGGGATGGGAGTGTTGGTGAATGTGTAGCATTGTCACTCGTGCCTGCCGCGAGACATGCATTTGGCGGTGTTAAGTGGTTCACGCCTGCTTGGGTTTCAATTAGCTGTGGAATAGTTGGCCAAGGGAGATGTAGGGCTTGTACGAACTTAACACCGCCAAATGCACGTCTCACGGCAGGCACGAGTGACAACGCCACACATTCACCAACACTCCCACCCACCCCAGTAGACTGTGATCCACCCCATGTTTATCATTTTATTTAAACCCACTAAATTTGTAAGCTGTTTTAAGCTGAAGTAGGATGCATCAGAGCGGATTATTGTAAACAGCTTCAGTGGATTAATGCCAATCTTTCACAGGTATTCTAAGTGCATAAACTGTTGAATCGATCCATATCGTATGAGAGTTTAAGGAATAGTAATTATCAAAACGACACGGTGAACTTAGGCCGTCTGACGCCCATTGAATTTACAATTAGCCGAATTAGACGTTATGTGACTGTCACAGCTAGAAGCCCTTCCTCTTAAAGTGAGTTGTTTCTAATTGGCGTCCTCATGGGAAAATGGAGACATTGAGGAGAATCCACCCTCACAATCTGCGTTCCGTTATAACTGAAGGCTTCGTATGGATAGGCGGGAGATTTTCCACCTTAGTTCTGGAATTTGAAGTAAAAAAACATGTTAAACGGCCAAGAATTCATCGTGTAACAGTGTTGCTACCCGGCACTTTCATTTACAGGAGAGTCATTCTGGAAAGGCTTTAGTACTTCCATCAATTATCCAACGGTTTTGGGTTACAGACGGTGCCACGGTGAGTAAAAAAGTCACACAGCTGGTTGTGTTTAGCTAGTGCCATGGTTTGACAAATGGCTGGCAGCTGATGACTTCATTCCGTTCTGGGAGAAATTATCCTAGTTTGTATCACTTCCGACATGTCGGTTAAGCTACCGTAGGTTCAGTCGAAGTGGAGATGTTTCGAAAATTGAGAAAATGCATGCCTGCAGACTAACGTGCTTGAAGTCTAGGTAGCCCACCTAGGGTTTGCAAAGTCCACGAGCACCGACTCTTTTCTCAGGTTACGGATTTGACTCATCCGGGAAAGAGGAACAGTCAACAATCATTTGAAAAGCTGCCCAAAATCTGAAAATATCAGCAAAGAGCCTCAGTGTGGGAGTGGTTCAAATGAAAGCCGTTACATTTTGTGGCAGAAATGATCGTGAGCCTTGAAACGTCTGTTTTAACTGGCCAGTAATCGCTTAGTCGTCCAGTCGGCGCCGAAGTAAAAGAAGACTGGTTGGTGTTATGACGTTGTGCATGGGTTCCCCGTTGAGGTTGCTTTTACTGGTCGCCTGATAGTTGATTGTCCTATGTTGAAAAATGATGATGTATTGTATATAAATCGGATTATATGTATTGGTGCCGATTCATTTCACTGAAATTGGACTTTACGCTTCATTCCATTTCCAGTTTTGTTTTAGGCAATGGATCACTTAAAAGGCGTTAATGAGCTAGTCGAAGATCGAGAATCTTTAGGCTCCAACGAACTTAGAAGTTGGTTGTATAAGCATATGAAAGATTTTCATGGTGTGCACGTGCTCGGTTTAGGTACAAGATTAAACAATAGACGCTCCAAGTTTGATAATGCATTAGTATTACTTAGGATATGTGCTAGGCGGCGTACCGGTGCACCAGATGCAAGCGACGCGAAAGCAAAATCATTAGGTTACGACGTGTTTAGTGAGTTGAGTTCACGTGATTCCGATTGCACAATTCTCTTGACGTGTGCCTCCAATCCGGGTTCTAAGTTGGTAGGGGAAAACCGGCTTGGTTGTTAGCTCCTTAACTTTGGGATGCATTAACAGTATAAGTGCCTTATTGTTTCATGCACATCTTATAAATCGCCGGCTCACTAGAAGCGAAATAAACGACTGTACGTACCTGTTGGTATGTGAAACCTCAGCTTTTAAGTTAAGGCAGTATGCTGCATACTGGCTGAATCCATCGTCGACTGGAACCTCCTATAACAAGTCAGTGGGTTTGCCCACGTGGATGTGCAATTTTTACAGGTCCTCTTGGTTAATGTGCATCCACATGCTCTACGTCCTTGAAATACACTTATATTCAGACAGTAGGTTGTTTTTAAATGAAGTCGCATTTTCAGGACGCCTCCTAGGCCCTCGCTGGCGAGTTGCTGCAGCATGTTTTGCTGGCGAGTAAAAAGTGCTAGTACTACTTCAATTTAACCGGATCACAATGTGCTGCATCAGGGAATGGCCAGAAAGCATGCTGTAAGTCCCAGAATGGGAAATAGGAGTTTCAAGGCTGATATCACTATCAGGCATTAGTCCACTGTGAAATTCAAAGCGGGTTTACTACAGACAGACTTCCACTCGTTCCAACCTCCAATAAGAAACAATCACAGTTGAAGAGAATCTCTCGAATGGGTTCACCCTGCGGGTACCGTGGTGACCCCGTAAACACGAATTGTTATCGGTGCCCAAACAACCAGCAGATTTTTTGTTCAGAATGCGCGAATAGTGATGATTCATAACGGTGCCCCTTTATGAACTTCGAGGATGCAACCGTCGTCACCAGGCAAGCTATCATCCCGTTAACTATGCGTTTTGTTTGCACCAACGTCGAAAACTGTGCTACCTCTAACGTTGAAGCCAGGAAACGGCCCTGCCCAGCACAGTTAATTAGCGGTGACCTGGTTACATTGGGCGATGAAATTCGTGTTGTCTGTACGTGCAAACGAGTGCAGTTGAACGTGATACTACATAACAACCCGGATGTCAGTGACCACGGTAAGTACAGCCACACTTTTAATGTTGTGTGATGCTGACCTATAGACTTGTACATGCAGGAAGAAAGTTTTTGATGAAGCTAGACAGAAAGGAGAGATGGTGCGCAAGATTGAACCAAATTTTGGAGGAATTGCTTCAACTTTAGTGCATGTATTTCATAAATTTTCAACCTTCGGTTTTGCTGAATGCTGAAAAATAAACCATAGATTTTGGCGTTGTTACTTTGAAGTACACCAAAGCTGACCGTTGCTCTTGGATAAAAATGCGCTTTGTTGCTTGTTTTTAAATTAGTGCAAGTATCCAGTTACATTTCTAATAGTAACCACAAACCCTGTATTCTGCGCTACTTAATCGTCCCACGTTCCCGAAAGCGCGTAAGATTGTATCTTCTTGCGGGTTTATTTTACCCGGCAAACTGAAGGACTTTTGTCCACAACTAATGCCAAACAGGACTACACCGGATTAAAGTAAACAGTAAATTGAGCATACACGTTGCAGAATCTGTCAGGATTCACGGCTTTACGCAGTCTATCGGGGCGGTTGTAAACCCCTTGATTCAGGGCAGAACAAGACGGAATGTTGAAGGTTTACTCGGATAAAACTGGTACTGTACATAAATAAGCAACGGTTAGCAAATTATACAACTTACAACCAAGTGAACTCTGTGCACGGAATTTGACCGTCGGCAAATATCAACCAATAACACGGTAGCGTAAACAGCTCAATGAGGCGGTACAAAACAAACACAGAGCGAATTCAAGGGGAAGTTCGTAGTGTTGGTGCAGAGTTGATTACGTGTAATAATGCAAGAAACGTTCGGCCGGTAATTACTGTGATCAATACAGGGGGATATATGTACCGGACCTACAGTACGATAATTTGACCAATGGGGTATAGGTATGGGGGTCAGTTGAGATTGGCATTGTGCACACGGCTGGTAGAAGACGGTTGGCCGAGCGGTAGCGTCACTGCGCGGGGTGTGGCGGTTCTGTGGTTCGATCCTCCAGCCAACCCTTTGTCATCCAACTATCAGTTTCAATTGGTGTGATCCGAACACAACTTCCATTGATTCTGGCCAGAATCAACACTCCCCGGGTCCGCCAAACGGAAAATAACAAAAGAAAATAGAATGTAGAACAGATTAGCGAAACACAGAATGGTAATAGACGATTTACTTTTAGATGTCAACGTTCCAGTCTGGAAGTTGGTTTGCACTCGCATCTTCTAGCAATCATAGTTTTCGAACGTCTCGTCTCTGGCTGCCATTCTTTGTTCTGATTAAGGCTTCTCTCACCGCTTCGTCTTTGCCAACAATCGACTGAACAACTATCCCTTCGTTCCACTGTCCTCTTGGCACTGACTCGTTGGTCACCATGGTGCTGCAGCACTAGGTCTCCAGCAGCAAGATCCCGAAATTGCGTTGTCCACTTCTGTCGTTTCTGTAAACCAGGGACGTATTCCTTGATCCATCGTCATCAGAAACGTCAGCTAGATGTTGTGGCTGTCTCCATCTTCGTGTCAAGTTTGAGCTGGTCGTGGTGAGCACACTACCCGATGGAATAGGCCTAAGCATCAGTAGATAGTGATGGCGTTTGAGATAGGAAGGAGTTACATAACCACAATTCCGGTGTAATCGTACAATCTTCTGTAACAACGTACTTCATGAATAGGGCAGTGAGAAGCAGTGGAACCAACTGACACTGACTAGGGTGGTTAACACCTGCGGCTGTTTCTCCGGTCCTCGTTCTGTCAGCCTACCAGAGAAGTCCCCAAGTTGTGTCGTTCACGCAACTGGGTCTTTCCACAGAAGTTCCGGGCCGTTAAACCACACTCTTGTCCTTTTGTCTTTCGGATGCATACCTCGAGATGATAAGCCCGCAGGATTACGTTTGGTGTCCACGTACCGCCAGTCGTCTGGGCTAGATAGGTCGTGTATAGATGACAATCGATTGGCGACAAACGTTTCAAACCGGCTAGGACTATTGCGATTAAGTTGATGAACAGTCATTGAGTCCGTCCATAAAGTCACGGATTTGACTCTCTTCAATAGTTCATCTTCGACATAGGTGGTCAGCCTGGCAGCAAGGACAGCCGCTCTCAGCTCCATCCGAGGTATAGTCACAGCAAGCATTGGAGCTAATCTAGATTGTCCCAACACTAGTGAGCAGTAGATAGATCCGCCCTTATCCATTAGTCCAGTGTATGTAGCGGCTCCGTAGTCTGCTTCAGATGCATCTGCGAAGCCATGCAACCCAATCTGGTATGGCTCTTCCAATGTCTGCGGCTTAATACAACGTGGGATTCGCAATTCCGCTAACCACGTCAGGTCACATAGACATTTCTCCGTGGCGACACTCCCTTCCGAAGCTAGTTCCTCGTCCCAATCAGCCTTCTTCTTGCATAATTCTTGCAAAAGACGTTTGGCGGTCAGTAAGACTGAAGCTACCAAGCCGAGGGGGTCGAACAAGGAAACCATTTGGGACAAAACAGTCCACCCGGTAGCCTGACCTTGCCAGTCACTCATCTTAAAACGTATATTATCACTCTGACTATCCCAAACGACTCCAAGGGTCTACTGTACTTCCGTCTGTTGCCGATCCAGATTTACTTTGACAAAACAAAGGTCTTCTATTGGTAGATCAGTGAGAGCATCTTTCACATTGTTATAAAATTTGGTCAAACGGAAGCCACCTTTGGTTAGGACTGACTTTAGCAACAGGGCAACCGCTTGCATCGCCTTCGCAGTGGACACGCTCATCAAAAAATCATCCATGTAGGATGATCTTTGTAGCAACTCCGTTCTACCTTGACCCTCAGCATCAAGGTCATCTTTGATCGCATGCTTCAGAGCAAGACTTACGCAATTTGGTTAAGAAGTAGCCCCAATGAGGTGCACCGTCATTCTGTAGATCGTCGGACTTCGAAGTTAATCACCTTTAGACCACCATAGGAACCTTAGGCTATCTTGGTCATCCGGGGGCACCTTGACTTGGTGAAACATGGCTTCATTATCAGCTACAAATGCATACGGAGCTTCCCGAAACGGAAGAGGCACAACACATACGTTTTCCACCAAGCCTGGTCCAGTAAGCAGCTGAGAGTTCAATGAGACACCTTGGTATTTGGCAGCGCAATCGAAAACTACCCTGACCTTGGTGGGTTTCTTAGACTTCGTTGCCAGCGAGTCTTGGTTGATTCCTATGTGCTCCAAGTCTGTAGGTTTGAACACTGGATGGTGTGGTATATACAAGATAGCGGATCGCCTCTTTTCTCCTTCAGGCATCGGAACTAGTTCAGCTTGTCCAATAATGATGTACTGCTCCATCTTTGACACATAAAGCACCCTGTCACGCATAAGGTGCCTTTTCAGGCCGTGAAGTCTATGACAGACGAGCTCTCTGTTGTTTGGCAAACTCGGCTTGCCATTCCTCAAAGGTGGGGCTATCTGATAGTGACCATCAGCGAGTGTCAGAGACCTTCTCATATACTTAAAGGCACCGCGATCTTCAACAGACACAGCACGTTGGATACATTGCGTTTCATTGAATTCGAAATTAAACATTCTCTCTAGTTGAAGCAACACTGATGCATCACTAGATAAGTGGTATACTGAAGTCTCGGCTGTGCCTGTACGACCTTCCGTCTGTGTTGGCCCTAGCAACATCCAACCCAGAGGTCCACGTACAGCGTACGGGTCTTTACCTTGGCCAAACTACTGATCCAGGACCCAGTGAGCCATGGGCACATCACATCCAATCAGCACAGAGACCGTCGCACCTGGAATCACAGGCAACGGCACATCGCTGAAGCGTGGCCAGGTTCGCAGTTGCTTGCTTGTGGGCACAAAACGAGGCAGCTTAGGTAGAGATTGCACAGACCAGGCTCGATTGACCGTGAGGCTTTCAGTTGCATCTAAGTCTTCCATATCAAATGATAAAACATTGACCTGGACTTTAATATCATCAGTTACTGTCTTCAAGGTGTTCTCACTGGGCTGACCTTTGATACCTACTCTTTCAAGTAAGGTACTCTCGACTAACGTGGCATCCGATCCATTGTCGAAGAAGGCATAGGTTGTTACCGTACCTAATGGCCCTTTGATTCCGACAGGCACTACTCCAAGTGCTACCTTGAGTTTACTGGAGGAAGCTGTTGCATGCTGTACCTTACTCTCAGTTTCCGTTGGCGGTGAATTCCCGTTTTGCGTTTCATTTTCTCGATGTAACAAAGGATGCTGCCGTTCAGAGCATTGATGTAAACCACAAACGTGCCTCGTCCTACATTCCTGTGAGCGGTGTTTGGGCTTTGGACATAGGAAACACAATTTTAGCTCTTTGACAGCTTTGTAGCGACCGTCAACAGTTAGTGAACCGAATTCTGGGCGTTGGTCAATATAGTGTGTTGCTTCACACTTGGCACACCGCAGTTTGGGAACACTCTTGTGGATCCGAGATGTATGATCCAGCACTTTAGCATTTACGTTGTATATCCTGTGTTCACCAGGTTCGGGTTGGGTCGTGGCAGTACGAATGCTTGGTTGAGAATAGCTGTTCGAGGAACCAGGGACCAAATAGTGATGCCTAGTGTTGACAGCGTCCGCTTTCTCATCTACAAGCCTTGACAAATCAGTAAATGATGGTTCCCGATCATGGCGCAAAATGGTAGTTGCCAACTCAAACCACTTAGACTGCATCGGCGTAGGCAACCGCCGCACACTATCCCCTAACGTGCGACATGAATTCATGTTAAATTCATAATGCAGTCGTCGCAAAGTGGTGGCGCACATTTTCATTTTCTCAGCCAGATCCGTTAAGCCCTTTGCATCGTCTTGCTTGAGACTTCAACCTTCAGTCAGTGATCTGATATAACAACGGGCGATAACGTATGGTTGTCCAAAGCGACGTTGAAGGATGTTAATGGCCTCGTTGTATCCCGACTCTGGTTCTAGTACTGTGCATCCATTTATCGCGTCCAGTGCCTTCCCATCACAGTGCTGGATGAGATACGATAGTCTGTTAGCAAAGTCATCCGTATAACAACCAACGCTCGACATAAAACTTCGAATGAATCCCCAATAGTCCATGGGGTTACCAATGAACTTCTTTAGCTCTTTCTTCGGAAGCCCCATACAAATACTGAGGGGGTTTCCGAGCTCACTTATTGATCCCGATTTTCTGTGATGTTCAGAGCGTATCCTTAGGACTGGATCCGTCGGCTTAGTGCTGAGGGCTCGATCTGGCAGGAAATTCACATACGACTGTACATCTAGTCGCTTGTTACAACCTTGTTCCATAGCACATCAGTGGGGCTTAACGGGACTAGTTGAGGACTGAGGTAGTGAGATCAGGAGTGGTCCTTGCCGGGTGGCCTGATACAACACTGTCTGCTTGTTTGTTCAACCTTTTTACGTCTTCCTCGTATTCATTTCGGCATTGTTCAAACTTATCCTTTAGGCCAGCTGCAATTCTAACTGCTGAATACGAATTTGGGCCAATTTCAGTTCGCATCCATCGGAAGATGTGCTCACTGAACCGAATTTGCTCGAAACTTCATTCTGCAATTCATTTACAGAAATATTCCGTTCAGATATTGGT
>JTDE01007759.1:6687-19161 GCA_014338405.1 Paragonimus skrjabini miyazakii | reverse complement strand
TCCGGCTGAAACGTGTCGTGTGTCTCAATGAAAGGGTTTCGGCGGAGTTGTCTCATGATACTCGAATAATGATACTGTCGCCCCGTGCGGTTGTTGTGGATATGGTTATCAGACGCCATCATGAGACTGAAGGTCACACGGGCGCTAGTCACGCTTTATCGTCCATCCGACGGAGGTTTTGGATTGTCAAAAGCACGACTTATGTGCACCGCGTGCTGTTAAAATGACTGCAGTGCAAATCGTTGTCAGAAAAATCGTATCACCAAGTGATGGCCCCGCTTCCCGTTGATCTCACAACAGCCGGTGGTGCCCCGTTTGCAGCCTATGGCTTGGATTATTTTGGGCCACTGTGTGTGTGCGCAGACTTCAAGGCGTTTGCAGATAAGTGATGCTTTCAACACGAAACAAGTAGCCCATACCACAGTCAGTCAAACAGGAAGGCCGGAGCTGCAGCTGAGGCTGCCAGGAGACCGTTACAAAATGTCCAAGGGCCAGGAGAAGACATTTATAAGGCTTTCAGAAAACGAGAAAAATGTCGAATGAGACCAGTGGATACAATGCGACGCAGCGAATGTTTGGGAGAAGGACGAGAACAAAATTACCGCTGGCGTCTGGACTCTTATGCAATGATACATTAAACGAGTCAGTTGTTCACGAGGGCTTTCCGGGACATAAAATGCAACAAAAAACGTACTGTGATCAATTGGCTTCGAAACATACAAGCTTCAAAACCAGGAAATAAGTTTTGGGTCCAGTGTGTCTCTGAGAATCCGACACAGTAGACACGTAGTTTGGTTGTCATTGATAGTGGGCATATGCGATGCGACGCTGACGTGGACAAGGTGGTTAAAAAAGAAATCGTGCTTATTTGAGAGTGCGGACGTTGTTGGAAAGAGATACCCGTGACCCAAGTCATGAAGAGTCATCAAGAACGAGTAGGAAAGCATATCAAAAAGAATAGGGTGTAATGAGATTGTGCTGGAGCGGTTTCTTGATTGGAGAAGGTTCAGTCAATCAGAGTTCGCCCACAGACTACTACAGTCGGAATTGTGATCAAACTGGCGCCTACCAATCATGGACGGCGATTACCTGCTGTTGGTTGCGCATGTGTTTCAAACAACTCAGTTGCTAAATACAAGGTCGGTTAACAACACGGCAACAAACTGGCTAGCCAAAATGTGAGAACACCTGTCACCTAACAACAATCGTCAACACTGTTGTTCCTCTATGAAAAGGTGCTGTCTTTTCAATAATTTAAGACTGCCAAGTGCAGCTTAGATTCTTGTCCTGATTTTCTGGTAGCTCGCGGCCTATTCGAGTTTTGTTTGACATTTTTGCGCTGTCGTTGTGGTTGTTATTGTTGATATTTGGTGCCTTGTGCATCAAAATTTACGCGGTTTTCCTCACCGTTTAACATATCCATCTTGTCGGTTATTAACTGAGTAAACATTTGCCCTTAAAGAGGGAAGGCTTGTTCAATGGGGACGATTTCCCACAAAACCAAGCCATAGCCGTTTTAGACACCTGCCCATAAAACACGCTGACTATGACCCGGCTCAAGTCTGGCAAGTGTTGGTAAGAAGTCGGATCGGAAGAGGCGTGCAACAAAATCCGACAGGGTAGTTTCGAAATAGGTCGGAGTTGGTGATCAGTTGGCCAGAGTAGCATCCAAGTCGGCCAGTTACGCCGGCGGCACCTTTTTTACATTCCTAGTTATTCGCCTCAAACATAAAGCTATTCGAATCCTGCGTAATCCAACGCTTACTACTGAGATCAGTCCGTAGGTTTTGCCTACTTCTCTTCTTAGCGAGTGATCGTATTTAGCAAAAGCTGGCAAGCTAATTTAACGGAATCACTTTTGTGACACAGCGTTCCTTTCAAACGATTTCAAATGACCTCTCGCAAACCGGTATAGAAATAGAAGAGTGACACACTGAACGACCTTCCAACCTGACGCTAAGACGGACAAATTACAATAAAAAGTTCCAGCTGAACACGCAGAGATTAACAGTAAAAGGAAAAGTACCGCAAAAAAACGAAGTTTCTGTATACTTCAAATTGAAGCTTGATATAAGGAAGTCCAAGGGGTACCAGCAATCAGTAGCCGTTCCCGTAAACGTTGAAGGCATTTTCAAATCCAATAATCCGCACACGAAGGGTAAGCTGAAAGCAAAACAACCTTAAAAACAAAAAAAAAACAATGAGGTCACAATAGGGTATAAAAAGAAAGAACAACGAAAAACCACAAAAAAAGTAACATTACCTTTAATCAAAAACCAGGCTGAAAATAAAATGGCTAAAATGTGAACATCTAACAGAAGTCAAATAGATTTATAACGGGCAGGGTTTCAATACGTCATAAATCTCAAGCTCATGGTTAACCGATAGACGCTGTAGACACAGTGGCCGCAGTAGTTTCAGGAAACATCGGACTGCGGTGTAATACAATTAGTTCTGGTTGCCCAACTCCACTACCTCAACCTACGTAACCGAAGAAATATCGCACTAAATTAGCGGTACGTGTACATGGTGGGTTAGCTTTAACCAAATTCAACCATGAAAAAACAGTACATCATGCCTGTTCATGTTATTTTCTGGTCTCCGACTCTTGGTTTTTCTTCGCGTCTTTCAGATCCGGACCGCTTCTTTAACTAAATTACCTTCGTAAAACCATAGGATCTTACCATTGTGCGATTGGTGTCTTAGTAACGGCGTTTGGATTTTCCGCCGTCTCTCTCTTTGGCTCCTTGGAATCGTCTCATGTTGAAATGTTTCACGTTTCCCTCATTCTCTCTGGGATTGCTTCGATCAACCAAAACAGCGTCTTTTAATGGATTAGCATAAAAACTCACCATTCAGAATTGATGGACACTTTCTGTTTTTTCCCAGTCGGTTTATCTTCGTTGCCAGTGACTTGGCGAACACTTAGTTACATATCTTTCGTGTGCACTCATCAACTGTGCTTCCCAGTGAACAACTTCAAGACTGCGACTCTGCGTAAGAAAACCAACAATGAACGTCATCATCACAACGACCTGCAAACAGCATTGAACTGAAGGTAGATGGAAAGCTCACTGGCTGTTGACATCCGAAGAAAAACAGGGCGTGTACAATACGTTTCCACCTAGCTGAATGAACTGAAGTTAAGAATATCTCAGGAATCCGAAGTATTAAATACTACCGTACACATCGCTTAGGAAAAAAACGGTGGCGCGCGATTCGAAAAGAGCAAGTAATTACTGCGTGGATATTTAATTTGAAGTTTATCATATAATTGTTACTTTTGACAACTTCTATACCGTACAGTCTGCTTACATTTTATCTACGTCCCAGTCTGTCTAAAAAATATCCTTATATAACAAATTATGATGACCAAAACCGGTCGTCAAACAAGATCGACTGGTGTCAAAACCACTTGTTCTAGCTCTAAAGTAGATATGGAACGACCTAAGGGTAAATGCTCTAGGCCCAAAACTTAAAAAGGCCTGTCCGAAGATGCTGCCTTTAAAGGAGGTGAAGATAAACTGGTGGTTCTCGCCAGTACCCCTCTAACTAAGATTTGTTCTATCCCCCTAGACAATGTATTGGCGGAGTTGATTGGTAAGGTATCTAAACCGGAAGCTGAACTTTCCCAACTAGAAACAAGCTATGCTGTATTCGATTCTCTAAAGGAGAATCTTACCTTCCTATCTTACGTCTTCAAAGTGCCGGAAAGTTTCAAGATGGACAACATGGAGGGCGTTAGCATGTTTCTCAACACACTGACAACAGAAATCACAAAACGGATGCGTTGCACATATAATGCCATCGTATTCAATGTGCCAGATAAGCTTCACCTCGATGGCCTTAAAAAATTACTCACGAGGATTACTAATATAGATCCGACATCGTATACGTGCATTCGTTTCCGTAAGATGACTCAAAAGATCTGCTGTCCGCTTTTGTTCAAATCCCAGAACGAAACAATTGCGAGACAGTTCATCCAATGTCAGGATCTTATCAGGTCCAAAACCTCCTTTAAAATGATAAGAATTATACAGGATAGAACGCCACTTGAGAGGGAGTGTCAAAATCGTTTATCGCGCAACACCGTCACCTCCAAGAGTGTTGTCCAGGACGCACCCAAACAAGGCACGAAGATGTCCAAGGTTAGTGAATCGGGTCCAGCTGAGTGTATAGCTTCGTCCTGTTGTATCACACCTGAACATGCCAGTGTACCCCTTGAAAACACGAACGACACAACAGAGGAAAACATACTTGCCGACTTGATCAATTTAACAGTAGATCTTGACAATTCCAACAACTTGCCTTACGAAATGGCGGCCCCCGTCGAGGACTCAACTTTCAAACAATAGCAGATAAATAAATGTGCCAATATTGAAACAACCGGGACGTTTAGACCTCAACCTCTCTACTCGGCACCTACATCAGACAAAGTAAGGCTCAGACCATCAACTAATCAGACACACGCCGGCACTCCAACTTTAAACTTATCCGAAAGCAACCAAAAAACCGGCCACCAGTGAAGCGCTGGCTATAATCAACTCTCCTCAATTCAATATCCTGCGAGTCGCTCGTGCTTACCTCCCCCGCATTACAAGGGAAAAAATAAGCATGTAAACCCATACCCCCACCCAGGGAAACAGAAGACGTATCTATTAAAAACCCCTAATCTTCGACCTCTTCCTAACAATAGCATTCTCTCGCGTAGTACACCTTATGCAGCAAGACTTAACCAGAACCCCACTATTTCCACCAGAGTTGTTTATCCCATGCTTAACGTCCCTTTTGATACGAACAGCCCCCACAATATTAAGGCTCACCTAAATGCAACCCGTGGTCCCTTCGCTGACAACGTGCATGTAGAGACGACCAACCCACTTCAACCTTACCCTTTATTATTGCGTCACACACCGTTCAAACCTCCCCTGCCAAGTCCACCTCCCATATCCCCCTGCCCCACCACACCTTACTGACACTTTTCCAAAATTTTCTGTCGTGGACTCAGACGCACGCGACATTTCATTAATCGTCGATGCGCTCACCAAAACCGCATCTGATCAACCGACGTCTTCCTCAGCTACGCTTGAAACAATCCGAATACTTCCCACCATCATTGGGCGTCTAATGAACATTGTCACTCTTTGTTGAGTACAGTCCTTGACTTCACTCGTTATTTTATATCGAGAATTATTGTGGTTCACACATCTGTTCCACTGCTGTAGTAAACTCTAGTTTGCATTGCGGCATGGTTGGAGAAAACACCAATCAAAAACGTTCGCTCTCTAAATCAGGCTCATCCCCATTTCATGGCGAAAGGGTTTCGACCATTCTCTTCAATTACACTAGACGTTGAAGTAACCAAGGTAAACACTACGTGGTGTCTACTCTTTTCTTATTATGGATTCGATAACAACATCCTAAGAAAGAAAAACTGAAGTAACTGAGATGTTGAGTAATACAGCGTGTTTGGATCGCGCAGTTCTCAACAATCTGTTGGTTAAAAGAATGCTACGTATAACATCCAAACATTTTGAACATATTTGTATTAGATTTGGTGCTTACATTTTACAACTAATCCAAACAGATTCATAGCATTTAATTAGGCAATAACTACACTACACTGAGGTCTAATGTTTACAGATGAAAAATTCCATACATTTTGCCACTCTCCTACCAGTTCTATCTGTCACTTTTAGTGTAATTGATGACGGAGTGGTATGCCCCAAAATATACCGCACAAATAAGCTGTACCGTCCTAGTACGACGTAAGGACATGGTCGCCAACTTAAATTCGAAAGGGTTTTATGGTTACGTCAATGAAGTAATTCAGGTGAACCGACTTCTCCGGCGCTACACTGAATGGTGAGATACACCTTCGTTAAGCGAATATACCTTAAGAGGAAATGGGACGTTTCCCTAAACAAAAATAATCGTGTGAAGCGACTTCTACGCTTACTGCTCCATCAAGCTACATCTTACATACAAACTATGCATTCGGGGGATTCCTACCATACTTCGTACGACTGTTTTGCAACTACTTTGTAGAGGTTGTGCTGTATATTGGTCACGATGCAGGCGAAAGTTGATTACATGATGCTGACAACGAGCATTTGTAAGTCACGTGAAGAAAGTTCCTTAATCTTGAGATAGACGATTTTTTCAGTGGTCAAAACCGACACATGTTCACCGATATCAACAAACATAGTTGTTCGCAATGACTTGACAATAGTGGAGATGTATGCTTTCGAATCTGTTGACTAACGAAATTAATATAAACATTCACATTTTTACTCAGTGTTTCATCTAACGAACTCAAGAGAAATAAGTTCAAGACTCACTAAAAATACGGGTGAGTAAAAATCCTTAGAAAATTGTGAGCGAACAGAAGCCGGTGTGTGAACCTTAACATGAGAGTGAAGCAAGATTGGGACAGATATGGAAACAGAGGATGAGTGTAACCCCTAAGAAGTTTGTTAACAAACTTATCACAAATACTACTCACGGGTGATAGTTATAAAATGTATGGGTGCAGTGACACTGCATCAAACCAGATATTGCATAGATCTTTCCAATGGCTTTATATCATTATTTAAAAGGCAAGAGAGTACACCAAAACAGTTTGTTCAATAGGGAAAGTTTCGTTCCTGTGTAAGTCTTATAATGAGACGATGAGAAGTAGCGAGCGTTTTAAAACAAGTCACACAAAAAAGTGATTCTACTGACTTTCATGTAAAAATCATTGATATAGACAGATCGGTGCATATTTTGACATAAATTAACTCCCATGTGACTAAACAACAATCGACTGACAATAGCCACATTTTGATTATTAGTGGTGTTAGGTCGTTCACCAGGTTGGTTGAGTTGATTACAAATTTTACACGATCAAGCCAGTTGACACTCTTCGTGTACCCTTGTGTGAAATGTGCTGTTCGTTTGGGAAACAATCGTTTATAATACTGACAGAGAAGACAACAGGCAAGATCAAGAGGTAATGGCAAAAACAAGAGGTTATATCTGTGGTCCAAGTTCACCGGAGGTATGCATGCCTGATGAATGACAACAACTACGAAATTAATTTTGATTGCTGAATAGTTACTGGCTATGCTGTCTTACTTCATAATAGGGAACAAGTTAAACGCGTTTGAACCGTCAACGCGGAAATAGTGCACCCCTTGGTCACTGACCAGTTCACTGACGAAAACGTAATATAACAGTCAGCCTGAGTATGAATAATGTTAAGCGGGTAATTAATGTATGGCAACTCTTGAACTTTGTGAGGTAGGCACGTATGGCAGTCTCACATAGTCTACATTCCAACCCCGCTTCAATAGATTATGGTCCGCCCCACCTCTATGACTATTAATGACTTACTTGCCTTGTTCTCATTTTCATGGAGAGATCGCACTTATCTTAAGTAATTTTGAAAGCCCGATGAGAACCACCGGAAACAACTATTTACATAATTGACTTCTTATGAATTATATGGCAATATGGAAGCGTTTGTGAAGATGGTTGGACAAAACACAACATCAAATGAAGGTGATCAAATAGCAACGACATAGTAGATATTACATTATGGCAATCGAGATAACAACGTTACAGACCACGTCATTATTATTACTATTACATATTAGGCTGATGGCAAAGTCAGTGTTAAGACAAAAAGAAGAAATACGTGATGAAAAAGGTTGAAGAGAAGAAAGAAGGAATAGTGACAACATGAGAAAAAAGGTTTTGTCATCTATGCCTTGTTAACATGGTGGTATTCCTACATTTGCTTTGAACTTTTTTAACAACGTCTCCAATGTGAATACTTGTAAAGGGGAACTGATTGCTCAGGATTGTTTCCATGGAGGTACGTCAGGGCCCTGGCAACTCACTAAAAGGAAAATGGCCAAACAGATAAGCCTAGACATGGTTCGGAGGGCCCTGGTCACTGCACTAAATCGACGTGCGTCCGAACTATCACACATAGATTAATATCGAACAAAGCTATTATGGTACACAGTTTATTTTTAGGGCGTGTACCTTTTAAAAAATCATCTAGCACCACAACATTCAGATTTCACTCTAAATGAGTTCCTCTGGTTTCATGTGAATGAAGACGTTTATGAGAACTTAGTCATAACAACTATTCCTTGAAGAAATCATAACTGAATGTTTGGACTAAGTATAGCATTCGGTTTTGCAGCGTCATGATTACCAGTGACCCAAGAAACCTTAAATGTAAGCGTGGTTTTAAATATGCTTCTCATAATTATGAATTAAATACTAAAACACGCATAGACACCGTAAGTATGGTTCCGCTACTGTCATTCGGTTAGATTTGTACATTTAAGGAAAGCCGCAGCATGAAAGTTTGCACTTTGTACTACCCACGAATCTGGCTGTATCATCATCATTATAAGTAACAGTAAACCGGTGGCTCATAAAGATTCCGAACTAGCGCATAGCTACAGGGAGAAGAATGACCTCGAAATAAGAAATGAAGGAAGTGAAAGAAATGGAAACTAAGGGCAAAATAACTTATTTAGGCACAAACATCCGAAACCGAAGTGCCAAGGTGCCATATTTTGAAACACTGTACCGGCCTGCTCACAACCTTTAATCTGTCGACCAAAGAAGCGAAGATTACAATGCCAAATAACGAATAACACGGGAAGTTGCAATTTGACGTGCTATCAGTTGTTTGGTACCAGCGAGTCAATATTTACCAGTGCTTACCTTCAAGCGGTTTTGTCCGAAATACCAGAAAGATAACTATTTCAGGTTTAAACGAGAGCCGGAAAACAGTGAAGAACACCTGCATCCACATATTCACACTGAAAATCGTGGAGAATTCCTCACAGTGAGCGAGAATACAAGCAGGAAGATGACGATGTGCAGCACGCGTTTACCAGACTGGTGGACATGATAGTACGGGAAAGGTTGTGTTGAAACTTCCAGAAGGATAAGAAAGTACGTCATGTTCAATGTCAGCAAGACTCACATAAGATTCGTAGTACGAGTCCATTTTTCTCGTGGATTGTCGGATTGATTGATCAAGAAGCATTACAAAAGATCTGAGTGTTTCCATGCAACAGAATATATCATAACGGCACCCAGTGCCAATGTATCCGCATAATGAGAAGCGCTCACAGAGGTAGACCACCTCCATTCGGGTCAAGTTCAAAATTAGGCAACGCCGAAATAATAAAGCATCAGTTATATTAAACCGGTCACGTACGGTTTGTCAACTGTGAGTTCGTCGTTATTTCACTACAAGACAATTCTTCTAATATGATGCTTGTAATGTCGCTACCGATGCTTCAGATCTTGGCTGGAGCGATATGTGCTCGTTGAACAGCAGCTGATCTCACAAAAACATTGCTAGCAAAATGCCCGTCACTCACTCGAGTAAAATGAGTCCGGAATAATATACCGACATGCTTGCTAGTAAAACTTAGTCGGCATGGATGCGACATATGCTAAGTGTAACAGCCTCGCCCGAACGCGCACTTTTACTAACTCCAACTGGATGAAGCTATTTGTTGTTGCCATCATCCAACCAGTAAACATTGTTTATGTAAACCTCGACGAATATCGGCGATTCAGATCGTCCCCATTTCTCACTTGATCCTCTATGTGACCGCTAACCGTTCACCTGAATACGAAAACGACCGTGGTTCTATGGTCCTGGAAATCACTTGGTCAACTGGAACCCGGCAATGTTAAGTGAAATTGAGGTCACATGGCTAAGTAGACAAAAACAAGAGAGGCCTTGAACACTGATGCAAGGATGCCTCGGCTAGCCGGCGCGTAATTTTCTTTAAACAGTCCATCCTTCATAGATGAAAATACTGTGAGTAAAATTTTTCTAGTAAGCACCCTTGTCTCCGATGAATGACGGCTTGTTCTGAAGTGTCCAGTGCTGATCAAACAGTAGCTCATGGACAATGTAAATCACAACCACCACTTTGCATTGAGGAAATAATTACGTACAACCTTTTGAAAGGGAATCGTGAACTATTAGTGTGCGACACTGCGCATTCCAGTCGAAAGCCAATTGTTTGAGCATTTGTCGGTCACCATATGGAACTTGATGGAAATCCCATACGAGCTTCACCATAGATTTGTCTTTTCGAAATGACTGAGGAAACCTATGGAGAAAGGGCATAGCGCTCGCAGAAAATGAACACCAGTTCACAAGTCACAAAAAATCCAACTGCCTCAGGAAAAAACATACACACAAAATTTTGATGAATGTAAGAGGAATTCACTGATTGTGTCCTAATTGTGTTACTTCGCTGCTCGGTTTGTTAGTTCGTCTACCAAATTCAGGCAACTGTGTGTTTACATTGATGACTAGTTCAATGTTCTCGAATTTTCAACAAAGCAACGGGGGTTCCATTTATGTGCTGGGTATCAAACATTAGACTACATGAAAGGATCTAGTGCTGGCATTAGCCGAATCAAACACTTACGAAACTACCTGTACGTGTGGATTGTAATGCATATGCTCAACAGTGAGGGAAGCATAGGTTTAACTCCACGAGCACTTCGGGAAATCGCCTCCGAATCCCATGAAAGCCTCCATGTAGTTTATCAGACTATGAACAAGAAGGATTTAGGTGTTCCTTAGGCGCCAGACAAGAAGCAGATGATAGTGAATTTAACGCTTATAGCGATTATAATAAATGATATTTTTGATAGTTGCATAGTCGGCAAGAGTTTGTGAACGAGCAACTGAAACTATTGCTTGCGCTGCTTCTGGCAGTTTGCTAAGCCAGAGTACCCTGATGAGGGATTCATCCATGTGCGAGTTGCCAATGAGTTGCTGCATTTCTGCTAGCAATGCTGAAGGGCGTTTGTCGCCTAGCTTCAAGTTGTGAAAAAGTTGCTGCACTCGGGTCTTTTCTGAGGGTGTCGCTCGACTAATAACAGCCTTTTTTGAGGTATCGTACCTACGCTGTACTGGTTGGTTTATTATAACACCGCGAAGCTGTATGATGACTTCTCTCGGAAGTCTGGCTAACAACTGACAGAATCTAGTTTGGTCAAACAAAATTCCGTTGTTAAAAAATTCTGCTTCCAAGTAAACGAACCAAAGAAGAGAGTCCATTTTCAAAAACGGAGGGACCACTGGCGCATTATTACTGATCGGGCGGCAATCAACGTCCCTAGATAACATTTCAGACATTGGGTAGTGATTATGCGATTATGAGCTATCAAGAGCTACTAATGGAACCAAATGGAGAAAATATATAAATGAACGTATACACGAAAACAGAAAAACAACTGTTTACGCGAACGTCAATAAAAGCAAAAAATATGCAAAGGAACGAACTCACCAAGACGCAAAGGGCTGAAAACTATCCGTAGGGAGTAAAATATGTCGTGAAACAGCGAATTTATGAGGGATTCGTGGATATCTGGCAATATCTTGGTGGTATCGATCGAAAAGTTGAAAATCATCCGTTTCTGAGACAGAAATGATGACGAACTTTGAAAGACTTGTTTTAACCGACCGTTAATGTGTTTGACCTTCATTCCGCGCGAAGATTGAAAATAATAGTTGTAGGTGTTGTGATAGCAATTATGTGTTTTCATGCTAAGTAATTGTTTATGTTCGATTATTAATTAATTGTTTTGTGTTGGTAAATGATTAATTGTTTATAAATTTTATTTTAGGTGATGGATTACCTTCAGGGATTCAAAGATCTATTCCAAGATCGAGAATTTTCTAGCTTCCAGGAATTCCGAGGTTGTTTGCAGAAATATATGAAGGAATACAGTGTTTTGTACGTGCTTGGTTCAAGTGAGAAACCAAGCAATGCACGCTTGAAGTATGATAACATGAGTGTGAGTACTACTGAGGTTACGTGGTAGATGGCGTACAGATGTACCAAGTACAAACGACGTAGGGGCGAAAGCCGCGGATTACGGCGTGTTTAGTGAGTTGAGTTCACTTATTTTCAATTGCTCAGTTCTCGTGATACATGCTGTCAATCACGCTTTAACGTGGCTAGGAGGAAAACGGTGTTTTTGGTTAGCTCTTTCACTTTAGAGCATAACCATGACCTGACTGCCTTGCGGTACGAGGCACACCCAACAAATTGCCGGCTCACTGCAAGTGAAGTGAGCGACTCTAGGCATTTGTTTGAGAACAATACTCCAACTGCAGAGTTAAAGCAGTATGCTGCGGATGTCTATGGCAAGTATCTAACGACAATGGATATTTGCAACATCCGTCATCGTATAAAACCTCCGACAATAAGTAAGTTGGTTTGTGTACATTGATGTTGCAGAAAACCTGCTCTAAATTCTCCATCACGTTGAGAAAAATGGCGTACTGCGTGTCCTAAAAGACGATGATAATAGATACACGCACACATGCTTCGCGCGGAAGGAGCATAGACGTCAGTACGTCCAACCATAGGTCGTGGCGTTGTGACTATAGGGTGCAGGTAGGCTGACTGTCGAGCATAG
>JTDE01007758.1:2606-20141 GCA_014338405.1 Paragonimus skrjabini miyazakii | reverse complement strand
TCAGCGCATTTCCGAACTCATCGGTAGTCGGAATTATCTTCGTTGTGACCTCCAAAGTTACCTGGGAACTATACAACAGATCGTATCTACTGGATACGTCATTCAGTGTGGTGGAACTCTAAACGACGCACCTTCACGAACTACTGTGAGTCAGTTGTTTCCATTTTTTATCACTTTTTGATTTCGTGTACACACTTGAATTGTATATAGCGTTTAGATCCACTACACAAGCTTGTTTAATGACTTGTGCAGCGGCTCCTTCAGCTCCTTGTTGTCATTTGGGAGTTCTGATTGGTTTTTTAAGCGGGTATCCTTCGCTGCAGCCACTTAACTTTTCAGCATACACAAGTGACGGCCCGAGAGAAATTACCGATACGACTGTGGTAAGTGAAACATTTCTGGGATACACAAAACATGCATTATATAAAACAATTTTACACTGTATTCGGGATATTGTGTTGAGGGTTGTATGTTATGTTGTCCACAAAACTCACATGAAATGCGCTGATCGTGTATCACCTCAGCAGATGGGATTGGACGCATGTCATTCACCACTTGGTCATCCGCAACTTAAAATAAACACAACGAAATAAAGGACTACCAGGTTTCCTTAATGAAATGATTTCATTCTCAAAGGTAACAGGGATAGTAATAGGAGAAACACCAACAGTGCTAATGCCAAGTCGTAGGTGTACCTGGCGTATTCGTACGACGATACAACCTTTGCTCGGAACTGATCGTGCATCAAAAGTTTAATAACCAGATGGCGTCAGGTAGTATGAAGATTAAAAATTCAAACACCTAGGTGAAAACTAGTCTTCAGGTCAGTATTTGGCGTGTCTTTACTGAATAATAAAAAAAGGTTATATCACGAACACATTCAAAGTGACATAAGTTGTTTTTATCTAAGATTTTCCGTAAAACATCACAAAAACAATAACGTGAAAAGCGACCAAACAGGAAGACAAGTGTAATATTCTAATTAATCAATCACAAGCGACAGCACGCACAATGTTCAACGTTCATAACCGAAGCACAATAATGTCTAACTCACACAAAAAAGAAGTCACATGTCAACGGGAAACGTGTATTAACACAACACAGATACCGAAGAAGATTCAATTCACAACGTGTCCTTGTCTATATATATACGGTGTCCCACGGTCTGTAGTAGGCAAGTGGGTATGCGCTAGACCCTCGTCCACTAACAATTTAGAAAGCCTTCCCTGAAGAGCAATCGAAACGCAGTCCCAACAGGCATCGAAATAAAGAAGGCAGCAGGGTTTGGAAACAAACCGTATATTCCCAGCAATGTTTGGAAATATGATAAGTAGTTAATTCTAGCCTAGTCTGGGACCAGCGGCAGCAACCAAGAGGAAAAGGAAGAGAAGCGCGAGATGGCCCACAGCCCACTCGGTGGCGCTCAAAAGCGCGCCACGAGAAAAGTGCGTGGAACCTTCGAGTGCGTTAAACAACGCTCGAAAAGGGTTCAGTAAACGACCTCGAAGAATAGAATAACAGATGAGTTGTTGGGAAATGAGCAAGCATTCGCTGCGTACAATTATTTACACGACTGGAGAAAGTGGCACTGAGTTTATATCACGCCTCCTATTGCAGGCATACAAAGAATCACGTGTACAGAATAAACAAGCAGGAAAACACGGTTGCAGCCGGGATCCTTAGAGAAGCCACACGATCGCTGGTCACTATAGGTCTAGAACAGCCCACTAATCCGTCCGGACAACCAAAATCCCGTACTGGTTGGACAATTCGCGAGGTCTGTTGAGTTCCGTCGAATTAGAGGAAATAACGAAATCCAGTTCGGAAGATTGTCCATTTCTCTACAAACATCTGGGCCCTCCTATCTTCCTTCATGTTGACAACATTTTCTACATATTTTTCCGGAACCGTTTACTTCAAATAATGGCGAAACTCTTAGACTGTTCATTTTCTTTATCCTCAAGTAATCTATTTCTTGCATGACCTTGACTATTAGGCCAGCTTCCACTGTAACGTGCGGCTGAAACCAGCAGGCGCGCACTAGTTGAATTTGAATTGGTGACAGAGCGTGCTGCAGTGGTGTCGGCGCCGTTTTGGTTATTGTTTGTGTAAGTCGTGTGCATGGCTTACTGGGCCTTTGGCTCATGTTTGTTTCTTGTTGTTTCCTTTTGCAAGACTTGTTGGAACCCCTACTTCAGAAGAACGCTGTCCCTCAGTGTCTCCACATTGCCCCACAGTTGATTTGAGAGTGTAACGGTCAACCCGAGTAAAAACAGCCGGTTTGCATGTTACACCACCTTGTGAAGCAAGAACTGACGTAACTACTCAGTATTTCCTATCGAACACTGAACATTTTGAGAACTATCTTTTTGGAGACAAGTCAGCCAAATGCTTCATCATAAACTGGAATTTTCCTCTCTTATTATGTCTGTTTTGTTACTTCATTTTCATACTTGGTGTATTATACAATTAACAAGTGTGTGTACGGTATGTGTTTCAGGTTACAGTATATATACTGATCACGCTCATCTGATCGTGTTTCTCACAGATGCGTTGAGAAGTATACCATTATTATTGTTGTTGTTGTTATTATTATTATTAAGTGGCCTCACGCTCACTGCCCGCCGACCTCGGACTCGGATTGGTCATCCTTCTCAGCCCATTGCACGGACGCAGCCAACCTGTGTGTTCGAGGGCCTGAAAGGAAGCGGAACGGGTATGCGTGACAAAACCAACTGACGGCACACTGCACACGTGACAATCAAATGACCCACAGTTGTCGAACTAGCCTGGATGAACGAAATTTACACTCAAATGACAATCGCTTATTCCGTAGTCAAATATATATATACTGCGGGGGAAAATATCATTCTGTATTGTTCATAATCATTTTTCAACCACAAAACTAGTCCCACAATAATATGCCACTCGCCGAAGTTTCTCATTGCTGGTTGGTCTGTGGAATAGAAAAAACAGGCCAACGCCTGGCCTACTCTTGGCTGACTTGGCCGAATCGTCCAATTGTTTACTGGGTGGGTACACACGTCCAGCATTATAGGAGTATATACTACAAAGAGTTCTTTAAAAAGGGACAGGTTTCGCCAGAACTTATGTTTACCTTGACAACAATTTAGTCACCGCCCTCATCCCTTATATTTTTGCAACAAAACCAAACATACTCGTACAATTTTTTTCGCTGGTTTGAAGGTCATTGTGTAGTCCATCACGTTTAATTGGAGTGCATCGCAAAAGACAAAATATTTTGTATTGCTTGATTCAACAGGGAAACTTGTGGAGTAACATTGCGCACTCAGTAGTTGATATTCGTTTGATTATAAGCGGTCGGTTTGCGCACTTAAAGTAGAGTTATACTGCTGATGCCGTCTGTAACAGTTTGGGTATGTGGCTGTTTGTTTTGTACATTATTACATATCCAACAGCACCGTAAACTCTTTGAGCGACTCTTGTTTTGAGTTTGGTTCAAGTTGTTTGATCGCATTTTTCTCGGAGATAACTCGGTCGTGAACGTTACGCATAATTATGTCGCACAGGCGAAGCGGTTTGCTTCTGTTTTTTTTAAGTCGCTGTTGCAGCGCGGCATGAAATCGTCAATTTTCTTCTGCTGAAGCTTTCAAGAACCTGCCGAGTTTCATCGAATCAACCGAAACTGGCGCAAGCTGAGTTCAAGTACATTCCTTTTTAGGCATCATCCACTCTTCAAAGAGTCGTTGTGTCTCACGCTGATCTATCTTGTAAGAAAGTCATGAGGCTGAAGCCCAAGTGAGACGTACCTTGTACTCAGTATTCTTCGCTCAGTGTTGTGCTGCCAAATCGAAAAGTTTATAACCGCGGTGCACTGAGTGGCAATAAGTCATCTCAGATTATTCTAAAAACAGCGTCAGTTTCATAGAAAAACAGGTGCACTTACGAGTTCTGTTGAGCGACATGCATTCTGCATTTTAATTGCCCTGTCCGCTGATATGTTCCACAACCTTTGCCTAAAACAATTCGGCTGTTCAACTCTGATACGCATCCAAAAAATCGCATTAATCACCATCTCTTACAAACAAATTCGGCCTAGCGGCTTACAACCGTTTCCGATTGATTGGTGCCAATCGACTGCACTTCCACTTGCAAGCCTGAATAACTTTCTGGGGTTTTCCAGGTCGTTTCCTCAATAAATCTAACTGTTCTAGACAGCAGTGTTCAATGTTGGGTGGCTGTCTTAGCTGGACCCATACAATGATAAGCCAGGTAGGACAACTTCTGTTGTTCGACATTTAATCCATCGTCCGCATTAAGTTCAGAATTCTGCATGAAGTCATGAACTTTAAAGGACGACCCTTCAAATGGTTTTGGTTTCATTTTTGACATGTTCACTCGGATATATAAGTTACGTACATATTCGCCTACAGGACTCCCTTGGAACCCATAAACGTGTTGTCTATATGAGGGGCTAGCTAAGATGACACTTGCATCAGTCACCCCAGATGGCCCCTCAGTCTTACTAAATAGAGAGCCTCCCTTGCAGAATTCTATCTGTACCCTCAAAAACTTCAAGTGTTCCTCTTTAGACGCATTTATTACTCGATGAACCTGTCGTCCAACATCAAATGTCTCTCAGGTGAACACCGAGTTCTAGCTGGGGCAAAGTTGATGAGTTTTGATACACACTCTGTGTTGAAGTTGTTGAAGTTTGTCTGGTATGTTCATCCTCTTTCGTGTGGTATGATACGGAACGATGAATCTGTGGAGGTATGTTTGGTGTGGTTGTAGAAAGCCTATCCTTAACCTGCCTTCATTTCTTTGCTGTGTACTGTAAACGATCGCAACAAATTTTGTACCATAACTGTACATAAAATGTTTACTTTCTTCCTTCTTACAACTATCATTGTCTATCTGTTAAAACTTCCTCTTGGTGTTGTATGACACGTTCTCATCTTCATATGTACCCGAGTGTTTTGATTAAGTCATTTTTCCTTGACTGATGGTTGTTTGTGAACACGTGCTTAGTTGCCCCATTTTGAACTCCTTTGCTGGATAATTTGTGTGCCCGGTTGATTCACATTCAAGGTGAGAAAGTACATTTGTTGCAGTTTTATTAAACAATACCGTATAAATTCCAATCCTTTCGATCGCCTCTTCTGACGCTTTTTGGACTTGGAAGATAATCCCGTTAACCCGACCGTCTGAATAAGCGTTATTGAAATTGTCGAATACGCGTTGCAGAGTGAACTACCATAAATCGCCAGGAGCGACTTGACACCCCATCTTCTACGATAGGGATTCCATCGTCACTGCGGCTACCTTTGAATATGTTTGCCTCTGAGTGCTAGGGACGCCAAGAATACCACGACCGTATAATATGGGGTACATTTTACCACTCCTAGACACATCCTTGTGCAAATCAAATAAGATGTCAGAATAAAGGGACGCGGAAGTTGATTTACTTGGGGTGAATTGAGTCACTTTGGAAATTACCGTGCTTGGCTTGACTAATGTCGAACAGTGGCCCTACGTTTCATTTTGTTCCTTGAATAAACTGCATTAATCGTCCATACTTTCACTTCACCTACTGATAAAGATTTGCGTTGCACTAATGACTGTAATTTTCAAGGTTGTCTGCCGATAATCGGTGGAAAACCTTTCAATTAGTGAGTGGTAACTATTCATAACTGCGGCGCGGTACACTGACCTGTCTGAGACACCATTGGTGGGGATTTCAATTGCAAATAAATTGGTCTTGCGGTCGAGTGGTCGGCGATGTCGTTCGTCTGAAAGTAGATTAAACCTCTTGAGCACACCAATACAGTTATTCAGTCTGTAAACCAGCCCTGTAAACCTCTAAATGCGAAAATCAGACATTTTCCTTTTACATTTTTTATTGAAAAAGTCATAATCCCCATCATTGTTCGATGCGCAAACAGTCATTTTACTCTGACCGTTTGATGAAGTTTCATCGTCCCCCACTATTGAGCGATGCCTAGTTGTCGATTTTATTGTACGGGCACATTCTTTATTCAATTTCTGAGGATATTTCACCTTCGGAGCAGGAGGACCAATTTTCTCTTATACTTATTCAATTGACGCCTCATTAAGTTTAGTTTCCACGAGCGCCTTCTCACCAACCATTTCGTAAATAATCTTTTCTGCTGCTGGATATTGAGATAAACATTTATTGGCTTGATAAATTACTCATAACTCGGTGTGAATTCGAATCGTTGGCCAATGACCAAATAATATTCGACTCCCTCAGTGTTCCTGTTGGGTAATATTTTGTTCAACATGGACGAGTAAAAACGCTTCTCTGTCATGAAACCGCGGTAATCCACGAGGATGACGAAGTCCGACACTGTGGAAGTCGCCAGTGGTCCTGATGACCGTGGAGTTATCGAAAATGATTATGCTTCTCTGAATCAACAATTTGGTACCGGATGATGAGGCACTTCTTTGCACTCAAAGCTGCGGCACTGTCCCATGAAGATCCCTCCCCTCAGACAAGAATTAGTTGCACGTTGTTACTTATGGTGATCTTTCCATTTACATTACCCTTAATTTTTTGAAGTTTAGAAATCGTTCGCTCATGTAAAATGCTTCAATTTTTTCTAATAACCTTTTTAACGATAGGTTCCCACTTGAACCAAGTGTTGTTAAGTACGGTTTTTGCTTGTTTGGGGACCCCAAGACTGAGCAGTTATCCGGCCCAGGCGGCAGCGATAAGGACGGTGGCGACCTCACAGAAAACTGGAGCCTGCGTCCAAACCCACCACTGTTTTTCTCATTTGGTTTAATTACGCTTCGATGGACCCTTCTAAGGAAGTTTTGATGATCTCTTGGAAGAGCAGCTGAACCTTAAAGCACAGGAGGTAGGTCTGAGACATGAACTACTCGAGTTCCACGACACACGCGGTAGGTCGGTGGAATCCAAATCTGTCCCGACAACCGAAACCAGTGGATTGCTATGCCAAGCAATAATATGAGCCAGTCTGTTCAACACCTGACCTCAGAAATGCCACCCTTTAGTCTAGACCCTGTTGAGTCGTTGGAACGGGTCCTCGCACCGGTGGTTAGCAGAGCCGTCCCTCCAAAACTGAGGTGGACAGTTTGGAGAGATCTCCAAAGAAATGCTTTATATTTATGGAAAATTGTGAGGTCAACATGACAGGTAGATTGGTCGAAGCTTCCATGTCTGTTGCATTACTGTTATAATAGGGCAAAAAGTCAGGAGGGTACAGCGTGCTCTTCCCAAAAGGATTAGAAGTTACCGTAGTAATGAGGAGTTTGCGGCGACAACTTTGCAGCCGGCTTGGTATTATGCGGGCTGTAAGTGAGAGATTTTCATGATTCTTGAATTGGTCGCTGGCGCCATCAATAGCTTTTTTGCGCCAGTCAGTCAGATGAAATTCTGTCAGGTGATGGTGAAGCAGCTAGATTACAGTGCAGGACTAAATTGCTCAGTCAACTTCATTAGAACGGTTGGACTATTGCTTCACCACTTATAGGAAAGTTGAGCAAAAATTGCTGCGGACACGACTGAGTTCGAAGAACCTACCCTTAACGGTCTATTAAATTTTGTAGAAAAAAGAGTGGCGGCCGGCGCTAGTAGGTATGGCCAGTGGGTAGCTCGCTCAGACCGCAATACGAATAATTCGACGTCCTCTGGACCATCAGGAGGCATGCACTCAGGGTACAACCTCTGAGTAGGTGTACCATATGAGAGGACGAAGTTAAAGTGCACAATGCGTAACGTAAACCACAGGATGTCCGATCATGCTTGTTTTCTGAGTCAGTCTTTGGAGCAACACAAAGTAACGTTGAAGAATAGTGGGCGCCGCTTTGTCTGTCTGAAAGCAAGTTACGTATTGAAGTCTTGTATGATACTGATACGGTGTGATACCCTGCTGTTGTCGACGCCATCATACATTGGTTCATAGGAACAAGCCTGAACTAAGTCAGGACAGTAAAGTAAGACCATTTTTGTCCGGTGCTGCGTCCGAACTAAACGGTGTGTGCTTACGGTTCATTCCGATATAGTTTGTTAGTCCAGAAGCGTCGATGACTACGTATGCAGTTTTAGATAACGGGTCCGACAATGCGTTGGTTTTTGAATCTGTTGCAAGGACAACTGATCTGCGGGGACGGCACTGTCAGATGATGTTCTTTAATCTACAGGACACCTCTGCAACTCCATGTAATCATGTATCAACTACGTTGCAATCCCCAGGTCAACAGACCTCCGTCACAGTTAGTTTCGCTTACATGGTGAAACGGCTGTTGCTGACGCAGACTGACGTCGTCCAACAACCTGAAATAAGCAAATGGACTTAAGGGATCTTACATTTGAGAGCTTAACTGGAAACCGCTTAGGGATTCTGATGAAACGCGACATCTGTGAAGCACACTGGCTACTGGGTCAGAGGTTGGGCGATGGCAATGAACGCTATGCAATTAAGACCAATTTGCAATGGAGTTTTAGAGGTCCGTATCGTACCATACCCCGTAATAAACATTGCTTAAGTCTCGTTTGAGCTGGTCGAGTCACGCTGGATGATTTGATCCGAAGGACTTAAGTCAGATTTTGCTGACAGAAGCATTTCGGAGGATAGATCTTTCGGTGGGAGATAGACAGGCGTCAAATATGACTGAAAGCAATCTGCCACTGAACCACGGCCACTATGAGGTAGACTCGCCATGGAGACAAGATGGTTGGGTATTCCGTAACAGATTCGTTGATAAATATAACATTATTATTATTAAGGATACGTCTGAGGAACGCCTTGTTGCATTAAAAATAGGGTTTATTTGAGACGCTGCGTGTAATCGGTAGACCGTGAATATCTCTGGTATCTTTTAGTGAAAATATATTTTGTGGCTATTGAAGTTGCTGAAACTTTGCGACATGTTGTAGTTCCTAAGATCTCAGACTTCTGTCACCTAGAGATTCCTTTGTTTCAATCCTTCGAAGACGTAAGCAAGAAATGTGGGGTAGTTCAATGGCATAGGGATTATTGGAAAACTAATAAAAAGTTGCATCCTACGTTATTCGGGAGAACTGAAGGTAAAATATGATGAAAATCGATGTCATAGACGTGGAAACGCATGCTTTTATTTGAATTTGGACATAAATAAGCAGGAAAGTGTTATTATAATTTCGACAATCGAACTGTTATTGAAACATTAATACCGAGCTTTTTATAAAACTACAAACATGAGAAACGCCTACAAAGCTACTTCAACGTAGGACAATGCACAAAAACTGGGCAAGTGAGTCGTGTTCTATCAGTTATATTCGCCACGCTTTGCCATTCGTTAATACCGCTGTTGTAAACTTTCCCATGAAATTAGGATGTATGCTGGAATAAAAACGAAGTGACCTGGAAAAAATGACATTAAAAAACACTCCCAGCCGGAGATATTACGATACTTATAACGGCAACTGTGTAATTCGCCGGTATTGTGCTTCATGGCTGGAACGAGTTGAAGACGGCTATGTAGGCGTGAAAAGTGATTTTTCAAATATTTCGTGGATTATTAAAATGCATATTACGGAACAAATATATAGATTTCATCGAGTATACTAATTGTGTTGCAGTTAGAAAAATCAGCTAGACCTAAACATTGTTCATATTCGCACTTTTGTTGAGAAAAGTGTGTCGCCACTTTTTTCAACAAAAACATCAAGTTGGCTTCCCTAATCAATTTTACGTTTTGAACATGCTTCCATCGAAATTTTTGTAGTGGAATACGTTTTTCTTCTTTGCAGAAACGCTCGATTTCGCGTGGTTTTGGAGATGCAATTGAATTTGTAATTTTCGACAGCGTTGCGTTTGCATTGCACTGTACACGAAATATTACAGTAATTCCTAATGAAAGCTATGCCGCCGCGGTCGTTGGTAAATTATTCACCTGAATTATATGTTCAACTTGGTTCCCTTATAGCATTTCCAGTGGGCAATTGTCTACGTTATCACCTGGCTGTTTCTACCTACGTTATGGTGCAAACATGGGTAACACGTCCCACTCCATCATTAACAACTTATGTATTGTTTTGGTTGTTGCTTACTGGTTATGCTTGAATGTAGCTTGCCATGTGTACTTGAGTCAATGCTCACTTTTCTGAGAGATAATGACCAACTCTGATGCTCGTTAGTTATCCGAAGAAAACATTGATTACCACTTTTACCATTTCAGCTACAACCCCTCTATCTTCGTACCATGTACGCTTATGATTCCGATGACTGTTGGTCCATGTTTTCGCCAGCTGCAGAATTCACTGACGACTGCCAGTATGTTATCTCATCTTCGGCCAGAACTGAGGGAGATCATTATAACTTATCCTCAACGGTTTAGATAAACGTTCATTCTGATTTCTCCCGTGTTCTTCTTATCAACGTTGATCATAGCTTATGGGAACTGGACGGAGCGGCTAATAGTGTGAGCGCATACTACATACTCAGGCGTTGATCACAGCTTAAGCGAACTGGACAGAACAGGTACAGCCAATTACACAACAAATGATTCAGAAACTTCCTATCCGTTCTGCCAATGATATACAAATCACGTTTGAACATACGGTAAACTGTGTAACAGTGCAAATTACTCTTTCTCATTGTCTGCCGTAGCCATTTGGTGGAAGAGAAAACGACTGTGAAAAAGTTTCTTTTAACAAATATGACGGACGAATTTTGCTCACTTACATGCTTACGAACGACATCACGTACATGAAAATAACACAACAGGATGTCGTAACCGAACACCACGTGTTGCCCTCACTTGCACAGCCATCTTATCCATAACAAATGTTTCCACTGTAATGTGATCGCCCACCAATTTAAAAATACTTTGAAAACTCTACGTAGTGAATCATACTTTCCACTACGAACGTACCCGTATATCAGGGGTCGGCCATGTCCCACACCGTCTGTTATGAGGAAGTGATATAACTAGCTTCGAAAGCATGAGGAAATATGAAATGACATACTTGTGTCTGTTTATCCCGTGGGTGGCATCCACATTCACAACATGCGAGAAATGTCAGAAAAGTTCGACTTGCATTCGCTGGGCTAAGCAGATATGCACATATCTGTTGCCGTTATCCCGCATAGTGCGCACCACACTTATTGCACTAATCGCCGGCAGCACTTCTTCGAGGTTCTCCAATGTTCCGTGACCAATCTTACGTAACAGACTCACTTGACATTGCCAGCTTTAACTCGCGGCGGATGTTTTCACGGCCAGCGGTTATGGTAAACTTCCCGTAAACATCTGCCACATACTGTTCAGTGTCAGCAGTTGGTGTATTGTACTGAAACAGACTCCTGCATTCGTTCAATTCACCAACAGTTAGTCCACGATTCGTAGGATGGGAAGCATATAGCAGACGATTGAGAGAGTAGTTTTGCTCCAACTCGAAAGAGCTCACAACCAGATGCGCATCTCTACGGACCACAAAAAATCGTGACCTGCAATATGTGTCGCGAGAACTGATTTGTTAAGACTAACAACAGATAACTGACCAGAAATGTCGCACAGCCCTGCATACACTCCGACGTCTTTTGCACTTCGTACAACGTTAATAAATCTGCATGGTTTTCAGGAAACTATATCACTTTACTGAATCGTACTTCAAAGCAGTATTCGACCTACGGTTCGTCCCACGAACGTAACTAACACCCACCTCGTCCATGCACCTCTGAATACACTCCTGAAACTGTGAAAAAGTGCGAAGTTCGCGATCTTCAAACATCGCCTTGAAAGTCGAAATATTATCCATGTCCTACAATTAAAAATAAATAAGTGTAAATAAAATAACAAACAAATGACAGGCATCAAAAAGAAATCGACAACACCCCCAGCATTCTTGTGTTAAAATTGCCACACGCAACTGACCACAACAAAAGCAGCCATAAAGATTTCCAAAAAACAATTACGACGTGGTGTTTTTCAATTAATGGTCAGTTAACACAAAGACATGAGTCTATGGCGCAGATTTCGACGGCTTCAATTTCTGCACCAGATACCAAGCAAATAGAACGGTTTTTTCCCGGAAAGAAATTTTCCCGAACACGACAGCTCAGAAACTCACTTTCTACGACTAACATTCTTGTATTCGAGACCCAAAGCTAAGCGCTGGCAATTCGCCCATGAGGCCGGAGCATACAAAGAAGGGCTACGCGAGTAGGAGTGTCACGACTACAGGGCAAAGACGGTATTTGCCGCACCATTTCACGCTTAACTCGAATAAAACTTGTAAGGTAGGGACAATCTTTGGCGGTGCCGCTGTACACTATATTTTGTCTCAACAAACATTTACCCCAGGGACCGGACCTGAATAACAGTTTGGCAGGAGTGCATATGCGTTTTGTAAGCACCCGGCAGTAGTCTCCACTGATACTGAAGAAACGTTTATGTCGGTGGAAGTGCCCTACCGTGACCGAGGAGCAATAATTTTTAGTGTGCGGGGGTTCTGAGTCGTTTGATGGACCGCCAGATACTTAGGAGCTGAATGTTCACTCCTCTGGAGCGACGTCTTCGCCATTTTGTGCTAGCTCCGCCATACATAAACTAACTGTGAAAAATCAGCAGAAGTTTCTACCGCGACCGTATTGACGGAAAACTTCTATGTGAATGGCTGCCTAGTGCCATTCGGCTGAACATCCGGGGCTAGGACTGTCGTAGATTAATTCGAGTGATGCTACGGCCAGGCGGGTTCAAATTCACTTGATGATTTTCTTATCGTAGTGAAGCTAACCAACGTTTACCTAATGAAATAAATCCGACTGGCTTCTGGCATTTTGAACTTTATTGCGGTGAATATCGATCAGCAGTTGGCGTGGGGCGGTATGTGGCAGAGGACATATTCCGGCCTTAAATCAACTTCCCTCATACCAATTACGCGGAAGGAGGAATATTAAGCTGTGTGGCTTCGTTATGTGATTCACTGGTAATAGTTTCAACAGTGTTACTGCCGACTCGCAGGTTGCTTCGAAACTTGTGTCAACAAGGGGTCAGTTGGGACTCTGATATAAGGGAGTATGATAGAGTAGGCTGGAAAGTTTGGCTGAACGAAGTCGGGTCCATAGATAACGTGACATTGCCTAGATTCACGGCTTAGGTAATTTCTTCAGTAAACCTTGTCGAACTGAGCTTTCGGCGACGTGTCAGTTATACGTTAAGGAGCAGTGGGTTATCTGAGTGTGGTTGTCCCGGGTAATGTTGTCCAATAAGGCTTTCTGATAAGTCAACCCTGGGTGACCCCATAGAAGGCAGTTACGATACCAATGCTGGGGCTCACTGCAGCTGTTCTGTCGTTCAAGCCAATAGACTTCCTGATTCTTGAATTGAAAGCCCCCATTAGTCGTATGGTATTGTGCACACGTTCTGCAACAGTGTTGCATTAATTGCAGAACAGTTCAAAGCGTTTCGCATCTTTTCTGGCCAATCACTCGAGGTTCATCCGTAACCTCACTACCGCCTTCAAAGTTAGGCATAGACCTTCAGAATTAAGTTCACGTGAAGTAACGTCTTAGGGATTATAACAGGCCTTCAGCAAGGAGATTAAAATCTGGTTGCGAGTTCCGAACTTTTTGGTGAATCTATAAGAACACTGGCCGAAGATTCCAACTTTATCGTTCTCGTTAGAAGAAGACCCCGAGACAAGACACACCCTCGCGGTTGCCACGAGACCTAACCTCAATCTTATACTGGACCAGCTGGTGTCAAGACGCTCTATTTGAACTAAGTTACTACGGGCCGTCGCTTGGTTGTCACTTTTGCCTGGCTTCGTGTCCGTGGTGATGTGCGCTGGGCAAAGTGCGCCAATCAGAGTTGAACCATTTCATGTATCCAAAGACAATGCCTCTTGTGTTGAAATAAAAAAGTTCGCTCAAGAACGTGCGCTTCTTAGCGAACTCAAAGTCCGGAATGTGTCCTTGCAGGGTGGGTGGGCTTGAAAGATGGCGGCCAGCTTTTATGAATGGAGCTCGTTACCTTGACGGTAGAATCCGCCATTTGATACGTCACTACTACGAAACTGAACGGCACATAGGTGCCCCACATGTACCTGACAACTTTGGAAGGTAGTTTAAGATTCTGAAGCGCATGTCCGCCGTTGAGCAAATGTTAAGTTAGTGCCGTCACTGTAAAACGGTCTTTGGTAAGCATCGCAATCAGTGTTTTCTCTCTCCTCTTCAGTACCGTTTACTGAAATCCCTTGCGCGTAATCGGCAGACGGTAGCTATCTCTGTAATCTTTGAGGTGAAGACGTTTTTTAAATGACTAAAGTTATAATTTTGTGGCATGTTTCAATTCCTGAAATCGTTGAATTCTGTTGCTGGAAGTCTTCTTGTTTTAATCTTCCAAAGACGTGAGCAAAGAATGTGCCATATTTCAGTAGCATTGGGGTTAATGGAAAAATAACAAAAAGGTGTATTTCACGTTACTTTGGAGAATAAATGATGGAATATAATGGAACTCAACGTCATAGGCATTGAAACCTGTTTTTATTGAAACTTGAATGTAGCTAAGCACGATAACGTGATTACACTTCCGATGATTATACTGTTTTCGGATCATAAGGACCAAGCTTTTTATAGGGCTGCATACGCAAAATACGCCAGTAAAGATATTCCAACGTAGGATCATGTGAAAAATCTGGGTATGTCAGCGATATTTTCTCAATTATATTCAGCAAGCATAGCCATTTGCTGCTACCAGTATTGTAAAAGTTTCATGAAATCATGACGTACGCTAAAATACGAACGAGGTGACCTGCTGAGCGAACGAAATCAAGAAACATTTCCCGTTTAAAAGCTTACAACAGTTCCCAGCAGTTGTTTTAGCTTACGAGTGAGGGCGAACAGTACCCCATGCTGAAACACTTGTGACTGTTCTACCCATTTGTCCTACCTTACGGTTTAGGCCGAACATTACTCCATGCTTAAACAAGTGTATGCAGGGAAGCCACACTAAACGGTAAAAATGACACTCACAGGTGCCCTGCATGTTATTCACGGCGAAAGCGTCGCCATCATGTTGCAAACGGAGCCGAAATGTTCAAGGCGATTACTCGAAAATCACTTACCTTGCGCCCAGATACAGCTTCGAAATGGAGTCGTGGGGTCTATCCGTACATAAGCTTTCGGACAAGATGACTTGCGAACGTAGTCATTTGATAGAGTATTTTTGACGTACCCGTTAACTTCGATGGTCACATCCGTAGGCCGTTTGCACTTCAAACACTCGCATCAGCCACTCGATGTGGATCCATATCTTTTGGATGGTAATGACCTGGAAGTCTCCCGGGTGCGTACCCTTCTTTAATCACCCGTTGGCATTCTCCAGCTTATTATCTGTGCGGTGGCCGGAATGGACAACGTCGCTTTGCGCATGGATGGCCCACTTAGGCTTGATGTAAAGTCAGTGACACAACAAATATTTCGTAAATTTCCTATCGTTTCGGCGGATTATGTTCAAGTCACGTTTGGACCTACAGTACATGGTGTAATGGTGCAACTTAGTCTTGCTTACTGTCTACCGTAGCCATTTGGTGAAAGGGTTACGGGCAAATAGTATCTACTTACATGCTTACGGTGGGCGTCACGTACATGAGTGTAACACGACATGATTTCGCAGCGGAACAACACACAGGCTGCCTTCATTTGCGCAGCCACCTTATCAACCGCCGCAATGTGCTTGCCTACCATTTTTGGAAACATTTCGAACAGCTCACGCAGCGGAGCACACTTCTCACCACAAACCTACCAGGACATCACGGATTGGCTGTATCCCATGCCATCTGTTAATAGAACCTTAGATAAATTCCAACTTATAAAGTACGAGGAAATGTTTATTAGCATACTTGTACCTGTTTGCTCCGTGGGTGGCATCCACCTTCATAACATGCGGGAAACGTCGGAATGGTTTAATTTGCGTTCACTGGGCAAAGCAGATAGCTTTATATCTGTTACTTTCATTCCGCATCGTGCGCACCACGCCTTTCGCACTAATCACCGACGGCACTTCATCGAAGTTCTCTAAGTTTCCGTCACCATTCTAACATAACAACATCATTAGACATTGGAGGCTTTAACTGACAGCGGATGTTTCCAACGTCAGCGGTTGCGATAAATGTCCCGTAAACATCCGCTACATACTGCCTAATGTCAGCATTTGGTGTAATATATCGTAACAGACTCGTGCATTCGTTAGATTCGCTGACGATGAGTCCCCGATTTGCAGGAACGGGCAGAACTGAAGAAGTTCCAGTTTTGAATGCTAGTCGTAGACTGTAATTTCTTCATGGACCGAAAGGTTGAAGGCGTGGTTATGCTTCACCTCAGAGAAGCTCACAGCCAGTTAGGCATTTTGCTGGACCACATGAAATCCTGATTTACAACATGTGCCACGAAAACTGGATCGTCAAAACTAACAGTTAACTCGCTGGACACGCCACATCCCCCTACATGCGCCTCTATGACTTTTATACTTCGTACTACGATAGTAAATCTGCACAGCTTTCAGGGAAACATGCCACCTCACCTTATCGCACCCCAGGACCGTTTCCGATACACTACTGGTTCAACGAACGTAAATAACGACCGCATCCTCCATGTACCTCTGAAATCCCTCCTGGAACTGTGAGAAATTGCGAAATTCACGATTCTCAAACATCCCCTTGAAGGCCGCAGTATAATGCGTTCCTGAAAAATAAATTTTAAAAAATATTAACGGTTGAAAAAATATTCCGGCATTCATGTATCAACATTGCCGCGTGCTATCTCCCACAACTACAGCCATATGGTAACAGGCAAGCCATACGTTCTGGTTTCGTGTACCCGTTATACTCGAAAACCAACTTTGAGCAACGTGGAAACACCGGGGGACAGCGTTTTTCTGAGTTAAAGGTTCCAACGACTGTCCCGTGAAGGAAGACAATAGAAACAAGCGTGAGCCGAAGACCCAGTAAGAAATGCACACAATTTACACAATGAAAACATAAAAGGCGTAACAACATGACAGCATGATGCGTTACAATGCAGAATTTCGAAAATGTCATGCGATATGGTCGTTTTCATTTAACCGCCAGTTAAAACAAACAGATATGAATCCATGAAGTATATTGCGGCGATTTCAACTTCTGCAACATGTACCAAGCTGTTAAAGCGAATCATGTTGTAAAATAACCTTTTACGCACGATACCTAACGAAATGACAGTCTACGACCAGCATTCAAAATTGAAACCCCTTCAGTTCAGTTCATTCCATTTCAGTTCGGAGGATTTGTCGGCTAGTAGTTCGATTTCCCAGTTTCTTATATTAGTGGTAACCAGCTTCTTAGTCCTCGATTGTCATCATCTAGGTTCGACATTTCCCGCCAATCGCCTCAGTGAAGCAAACAAGTGGGAAAAATTCAGATACAGGAATATGTAGTGAGATCACCTTCGACGTCCCCAAAATCCTAAACTCCCCGCGGCGTGAGAGTTGCCTCGCCAGTACCACCGCCCTGGCCCACATTACCTTGTGAATGTAAATTTA
>JTDE01007757.1:9092-24895 GCA_014338405.1 Paragonimus skrjabini miyazakii | reverse complement strand
CGTCTTCCTGGCATTCGCAGCTTGCCCTTTTGTTCCTGAACGTTGCCTGTGGGTAACATACTACTTGTGAGTAGTATACTACTCACAGCGAAACTGCCTGTCATACGACACTACTATTGTTCTGTAACCCATTCAGCAACGTCTCTTTTTCTAGGATATTCCACATCCTTGTTGAGGTGACCGGCGACCCGAGCCAAAGAACCTTTTAATCAAGCTCATGTCTGCTGTGATGATGATGACGATGATGCTGATCCTGAAGATGTATCAAGACCACGTCAGCCTGCCTAGCTATGGGGCATCAAGAAAAATGAGATAGCTGTTGCTGGAAGTGGGTTGAACGGAAACGTTTGTCAAACTGGAAGGGAGAGCACTTTCTTGTCAACGATTAACAAGTTAGATAGCAGAATGTTGCAAGCGGATCATACAAAAGTACAGCATGAAAAGCGGGTTCTTGGCGGACGTTAGGCTGGTTATATGTAATTTCAGGTGATTATGTCAGTAGCTGACTTGGTCATGAGTTCATTTGTGACGGGAACGCCCCGAACTGATCCAAAATTGCGTCTCTGTCAACCGATGCGAAAAGCTAAACGTCTCACTATTACAACGCCGATAGCACAAACAACATAAAATGAGAGTTGTGATCGAGCGAGAACATGACCCCTCCAAAGAACGTTCTTCAGGAACTACCACCTTGTCGTTACTAAAACCGAGATTTCATGGTTGCACGAAAGGATACGTAATGGTGCGAGTGCATAAATTCGCTTGGCCCGAGAAACGCCATTCTATGAAAAATGAAGTGAATATATGTGGCTCCGAAACGCAGTTTTGTTCTAGATTCAGGACGGTGACGTAATCATTTTAATGACATCAAAAGTTGCACCGGCATAGGGTTCAGCGGTGTTTTCCACTTTCGTACACGCTTCATAATCACCACAATCGTCGTCAACAATAACATCAACAGTAACAACAACACTGAAACAGGGGATTAGAACCGGATATTGTTGCCTAACTGCTAAACTGTCTTTAGGAAGAAGAGAACATAATTTCCAGTTTACAGATAGAAGTAAAGGTAAGGACTGGGATACACTGTGTTACTAGGGTATGCTTAACCTTGGATAAGGTGCCTACAGCCTGCAAACTAAAAAACGGAGGTACGATTGAGAGTGATGCAGCATTTACAGAATAGCAACCTTTCTGCCGCCGTTGTCTCGTTTCATTTACTTTCTACTTGCTGTAAATTTGGTACTGGTTATTTGAATTAGCGGTTCACAGGCATTAACTAGTAAAATTGTCCGCACTAAGCAATAGACCAGTTACTCGACTGAGGCCACGTCTATGGAAGTAACAAGTGTTCGACCTAGCCAGTGACAGTGTTAGTCTAACGAGGACACGGTATCACCGTGTAGGCCGGGTAATTGAACAGGTGGTTTGTGTGCTAATTTCCACCTGCCGGTTGCTGGTCGTGAATGCCCACATTATTGATGTGATACATAGGGATTATTTGACTTGTCAGTCGACCAATGAAATAGATAGACGTGATAATGTGGCAAACCTGATGGATAGTCGATCAAATACAGTAATGAGATGTAGTCATATGAAATAAACTGGTTAGGTAGCATTTTAAATATACTCTTAACCATATATTCAAACACGTCTCCATTATGCACTTCCGTTGTTGAAGGTCTGTGCTAATAATGCTTTTGTGAATAAGAAACATGTATTTAACACACTAGTTGTGTTTGGAACAGGTAGCCAGTTAGACAGTAGAGGTAATAGACACTCCATGGGAAACATTCAATGGACTGCTAACAACCACCACACTAAGGCTGTTTGGTGCGAACAAAATTGGGTAGGGAGGGAGATCCTAAGCACCTCTACTTTTGACTACCAGAATCTGTTTAATTCAGATTTCTACTGTTTTTGGTTGCATTTGGTGCCCCCGTGGAGTTTAACCCTAAGAAGAGTAAGGAAAACCCTTGCATTGACGATCATGACCTCCCAGACCCAGAGCACACGTTCGGAGATTCGGCCCGACTCAACGCTATTTTTTCTGATCAACACTCAGCATTTTTCAACCAAACTTCAAAGCGGCTCACTAAAATTTAAAAAAAAAACATCCGCTAGCAATCACCACACGTCGTTCTTGTGAACCAAGGTCAGATCGTGGCCGACCAAACAGCATGGTCTAAGGCTCATTTAACAACAGATGTATGCTCTCAACCAGTCCACGCCAAGACACATGAAATGAGAACGACAAGGTAGCGAACAAGACTTCATTGGGTATTTTCGAACACATGAAATGGTCGTTGGAACATGTGAGCGTTGAGTTTCACGTGTGAACTTTTACAATTGGCAGAGTGCACTGGACATCAGAAATTACATTTTCAGATCAAAGCAGCTAATATCTTCAATTCAAGTAAATCAGCTGTTACGTGAATAAAAAGACTTTTGCCTGAAAAGAGCTGAAAGAGGTAATTAACGCTGAACTCATTTTTGAGTTCACTTAAGACCATGAACTGCTTGAACGCCCTTCTTTAGTTTCTAGTCTCCTTCCCAAATTATCCTACTCAACTTGATTTTGGGCCACGAAAACAGTGGCTCTAATGATGCTTAACTAATCCCAAGGGTCTGGGTTGAAACTGTAGTTATTAGTCCTAGGGCTAGACCTGGAGAACCTGACAGTATCCGTACTGTTGCATGGCAGCAACTATCAGATGGTGTACTTTCGATTATTACCTCCGTCTTTGAGTCGAACCAACGCGCAGATACTTCTGTCATTTAAATCCAGTTGTACTGCCTTCTTTCTGTTTGATATTTACTTAGTCATCACAGCCAGCTGCAAGCGAGGGGTGTTTGACAGTGTACTGCGTTTTACAGAGTTCCTATTACTGTACGGTATTAAAAACCATCTTGATGCAGCCAAATTATCAGGTATAAGTACCTATGTATTTTGATGACAACTTGATAAGTCACTTTGTCGGAATCCTATCAGTTTGGTTCCATGGGATCTCAATGCCTTCTCCACGGAAAAGTACAACTTCACGGAAGAAACACTTTGTCATCCTCGAAAAACGTTTGTAGTTAGAATGTCGGCATTATGACCAATGTTTACCTGTCACGCACATGACAAGAGAACCTGATGAATGCGATATCCATTTTACATCTTATCTAGTAGTAGATAGCAATGTTTTGACAGCTGGGATTATCGCCTATTTCGCATAGTCCACTTTGAATACGATATGCGAAAATCTCTGTTAGGTTGGCGCCACTTATGGGTCCTTTCCAACTTTCCCGTTGAGCCATTTGATGCGAATTAGACACATCATGCTGGCAGAAATGTTAGACCCAACTGATAATCGCATTACATCAAACTAAACAGGAAAGTGATCCATGCATCGTGTTACCCAGAGGTTACAGATGCTGAACATGTGAATGATCAGGTTTGGATTTTACACCGAACAGGTGCATTTGAAAAATCCCTCAAGCACTGATGAATAGGTCAATATCTTACCAGTTTGATTAGTTTAATCTGTGGGTCATAACGAACTTGGTGAGAATGACATAGTCAAATCAAACAGATTATCCCAGCCAATTGTATGCACATGTCTGGTGGTATCCATTTCCGGAATAACCTGTCACATTAGTAAAACCAAGAGAACATTTGTGTACAACCAACACCACAAGCGGCTTGTGTGGAACCACTTGCACTTCACATCATATACTTCGTGTCCAACGTAAATCAGAAGTACTAAGATAGATAGGAAACTTTTGTGGTCCAGTCAGCCGATGCTGGTTAGCCAGATGCTTGGCTAATGTTACAGTGAAACCCGTATTTCTTGGAAACAAAATAACAATTGAACTCCAACAGCACGTTCCCAGTTACGATGAGGGATATTTAAAACAGTATGCGAGGAGAGTTTCATTATACGTGTATATATGTCAGAACACTACTATGAACTTTGAACCAAAAATGTGTCAGCATATTGCCCTAACAAAGCTCAAGACAGAACTGATGTATTGAAAGTTTCTGAAAAATAGAAAGAATGAGTTCACAAACGACTGCGGTAGACGGGTGATGTATCTAAATTCACGATATGCCTAGGTTCATACATATATGTATATATATGTAAAGGGAGAAAGAGAGAGATAACCAAATTCGCCGACTTCCCGCTAACGCACTGGCTGTCTCGTTGACGGTTCGCTCTGAATAGACTGATGACCTACTAGTCCGAGACAGCCAACTCATTCACGGCCGCATTCGTCGCAACTGCAAACGGCTACCTCACTACATCTTATAACCCCCATAGTTCCCTTGCGTACTGCACGCTTGAATTCTTAGAGGCGCAGCCATCGCTCACATCCGGATGCTCGTCTGGATCCCACTGTTTCAGGCGATCTTGCTCATGACTGTGTTCATCCATGATTTAAGTTCACTGTTACAACGTGAAAGATGACACCCCCGGTAACGTATCTGCTTACCCAGCTACTACAGTATGCGCAACCGTATTCAACCACCGAACATCCAAGCTGCGCCTTAGGCATTACAGATAGAAGCGAGCCAGATAGTGTAAATTCCATGGGTGCTATATTCATGTATCAATGCCGTTCAACAAAGTTGATAGCACTTCTGCGCGGTTGACAATCACATTCGTTTTGTTTTTGAGCTACGTTTCTTTCAGGCTAGACTCTCAAGATCTTCAAAGCAGCCCTAGACTTCTTCATGCGAATTCGCAACTCGCAATTCATGAGGAGCTTTGTCAACAGGATGCTGTACAACTAGCGAAAGCCTGCGTAATTATCTGGAATATCTCCACTGATAAAGACTTCATGTGTAGCCACAGTCTGGACAAAAGAAAATCATATCTGTCTTTGTGTCCAAATCGACCTTGGCTGCCTCAAATAAACCAATTATGTTTACAAACAATAGCACTCGAACATTCGTGTTTCACAGCAAGATTAGAACGCCACATCGTCCAATATTCAGCAATCAACCATTCGTATAATTTTAAACATTAAGATAAGGTTGCATAGGGAAGAAATTATGGCTTAACATTCGTATAATGTTTAAATTGAGCATCGTCTTCCGAGGTCAAAATAGTAACGGTTATTACGGTTTTCAAGTGTAAACTAAATAGGACTGAGGCCAAAATACAACCCTGTTTAACGATATTGACATTCTTATTCTCAGCAGAACTCGATTCACAATCCTACACCTTTGCCTCTATATCGCGTGTAATGTTTTAACTTAATTTATGTATTTGCCTGGATATTCAAACTTACCCAGCGCCGGTCACAATGTTCCATAGCTCACTGACTCGAACGTCTTGATGAAATCCACAAACGCAGTATACAACGGTCAGTTGTGTTCACCGTACCTTTCCTGGGGCTGCTGAGTCATGAATATCAATTGTAACTCGCCCGAAATCCACATTACTATTTGAGGACATTCGTAATCCAGACTTCAGCATTAAGCCGATTGATCAAGGTTCTTGCCAGAACTCTCCAGAACAGCACAACAGACTAACCCACTGGTAATCTGTTCCCCTTAAATCTAACTGGAGTTATAGCATAAGCATTTCTGAACTCCTGCGGGACTGTAAACTATTCTCAGATGAGGTGACCCAACTGGAGCACAACACGTTCCAAATCTAGATCAACGTACCTCGGAAGTACACCTGGTAGCACATTTTCACTCGCAGTCCCTTATTTTTGCAGTTGTCTGCTGGATTTTTGAACCTTGGCCAGACCTGAAGGGGTTGAAAGTATGATTTGGTAACTCGCTGCAGCAGATTATTGAGTGTCATCCAGCCAACTGTAGCAAACAGATTCAGTAGACTGCTAAAAATGTTTACCCCAGTTAATCATGATATCTTACAGTTGTGTACATGAACCACCAGAAACGTAGTCCATCACTGCTTCAATAGACTTAATGGACACATTAAAAGTGGTCTTGACTGAACCTTGTAACTTCCTGTATCCCTGGTGGTCGGTGCATGTATGCATCAAATCATCTTACATTTTCTTTCGGTCGTCCTTGATTACTTGAAGACGTTCAATAAGTTGTTGACGGTCGTTACATAATGTTATTTTCTTGACTTCAGTTCTTGATTCTAATACGCAAAGAGAGTAAGCTATATTCTTCTATCTTATTGGGCTCGGGGTGACTACTTCATTACCATCAAACCAGTCCTGGTTTTTCATTGTTTTATTGGCTGTTTCCAATATATGTCCCTTCTACATGCTATCATATTTAGTCAACACTAGTAAATAACGGAGCGTCTTTGAGAGAAACTGTGACAACACGTTGAAAACTGGTCCCGGTTTCTGAGTTCACTAGCCGCTCAACTTTTAGCCTATATGGCTAGTCGAGTGATCTACATTAAACCGGCTTGCACATGCGACCAAACAACAAGGTCTCGACCATTCTATGGTTTGTGCTACAATCATCTCCCCGCATTGTCGTGCCACCACACGACAGTGTGAACGAGCAAACGATGGTGACCACTTCCGGGTTAAGTCTAGGTCGTGATCTCAAACGTATGCAAGTAGAATAGGGTTTATTTTTTGTAGCAATTTCGTGAGAAACACACAAGTAGAGCCAACCGTCACCCTACAATGACTGTGAAACAGGCACTGTGCTACGGAGCACCTTCTGCTGAGTATCCCATCTAGGTACGTTTGTACCCAGAACCTGATTCCCGGAGTTTACCTTGGTCTGCATGCTATGCCACTCAAAATAACGACAGTAATGATGTAGTGGCTCACTTCGAACACAAGTAGCTCGCCACGGCGCATTGGTCGTATAGTACCGTATAGATCCGGTAGCGTGTGTGCATTCCTGTCTCAGCACACAGCACCTTGCGTCCACGTCCATGTCTCAAGCTAACTTTCAGAAGACCACATGCAGCCTATGTCCACAGTATGACCTACGAGGATAAGGAAACAGGGTTTTCTTGGGGGAACCACCAAAATCCTCCAACTCGTAAGCTTGACCGTGAAATAACGGGACATGAGACCTTATTTAAAGACATCACCCGCAGTCAACTATTCAGAGGTTTGGGTTATTTGCAACGATGGTCTAACCCCGCATGAAGCACTGAATAATACATGGAGGCTGGTCTTTGATTATTCCATCGCCTAATAAATGTATTCACCTCTACACCAAGCTTCTGAGCTATGTAGTAAGATTTTTTATCGCACAAGATAATACGCCATTCATCACAATCAATTTTTGGACCACTGGAGTGCTTTCCCCCAAAGTACCTTTTCCTAAACCTTCCTTCCTTATACGGAAGACGACAGTGTTGAAACCGTGAATGTAGTTTTACTGTCTACTTACAAGATCGTGCCTGATCGTCTAAGTACTCATACGTAGCTAGTAGCGCGACCTACATTCCTATGTGTGTAACTGCTTTCTGCCTGGCTGATTCTCTGCGACCTGTCCGACGTTGGTTATCCTGGAATTACTGACTTTCTAGTCAGTGTAGCTCAAAACGGTGCACAAACCCTACCACTACGCCATGTTAAAAGAAAGGGTCAGGTTACATTAGAATGGACACACACACACAGAATAGTGTCAGAGATTGGTGACCAGTTGTCAGATAACCATACACCGACAGAAGACAAATTGTAACTAGTTTCCACTAGCATGTCTTATTCATCTAATCCTTTGATTGAAAATGACAAAAGTCATCCGTGAGTCTCGGATGATCAGAGTTAAAGTTAACCTTCCAACACTACTCTGTTGTCGAATCTACTACACAACCCAAAATATACATTTCTGGAAAAGATTTGAAGTGTAATGGGTGCAACCGCATATTCTGAAATACACATGGCTGACTAAGGGCGAGGTGAAAACCGTTTCGAGTGCAATTCTGGCACACCCTGTTGACTCATTGCACCAAGTCTCATTGGAGTTGGCTTTCCAGCCAATTTACCGCCTGCCCAGTCGTCAGTCCATAGGATTTAAATGTCATATTCTGGCCACCGTGGAGGCGATTGGAATTCGGTTGCGCAATCCACAGTTGTGCACTCAGAAGAAATTCGTTCGGGCCCTAAGTTTACCATGGCCCCCAGATATGCAACTGACATCCCGGAGGTCAGTTTTGTCACAAAATTGTCCTCTATTTTCAGGCTGAACATTATTGACATCTGACTGCAGCTGTCGTCAGGCCCAATGAAAGCATGGCCGGAGTTCTAGCCCCGGTCGTGGTAATGATATGCAGGACAGCTGTGATTGATGTTCAGTCGATATGAAAACCAAAATCCCCGACTACTCACCAGTAATCCAGTCGATAACACCGCTGTTAGGACTTCCTCGACAGGTCGAAATCCTAGATCTCAATGAACCTTCAGTTCACAACGGCGTGTGACTAACTGATTTTGATTTTGCTCGCTTGAGAGCCATGATGTTATAAAATGTTATATGACTGGCCCGATGGTGTATAACCGAAAACACACTGTTCGCCAAAACACCTTTTACCTTTAAATACACATTTTTGATGGTTTAATAGTCTCTAAAGGCAATTTTGTCGAAAAGGACTAGTTTTAATTTTAAATTTTGTAGCAAGAGTAAACGAATGGTTAGTGTCGTTTTGGGGAACGCCGGAGCTATATTTAAGATATACATCTATCCAAAGCAACCTGTGTTTGTAAGTATGCCATTGAGTTAGTGCAAACCTACATAACTAAAGAACCTGAGTGATTTGTATGCCACGATGCGTTTATCGTTGTGATCGTTTAGTAAGGAGCCTTTTAGAGGATCTGAAGATAACTTTCTCCCTTGTCAGAATACAAACTATACTTAGTTTTACTAATCTATATTAATATTAAGGTGCCTCATGGTCAAATATTTTGATACCAGCGAATATCGGTTCTGTAGAAGGAACGTTACGAAGGTGTGTGTGTTAACATTCGAGTGAAAATTATCGTATAACACAAAGGTTCTCCTTTGGAAATGTTACAATGCATGCTTACACCCAAATTTGTATCCGTAAGCTATATAGTTCAGTGTGCATTGGAAATATTTTATTTTCTTATCTTTCAAATGAACTCCACTGTTGGGGAAGACAGAAGATTTCAATTAAAAGAATATTCTTGATAGTCTGGTTCTGGGACTCTTCGACTTTAGCATTAGTAACAAAATAGTCATAAACACTTTAATCCTGTGACGAAAAACTGTTTAGTTTGATGTGCCAAATGTATTTGTAAGTCCACAAATTACTCCATTTTAGAATAAAATTTTCATTCTCATTCTGTAACTTACCTTCTTTCATGCTTAAGTGAAATAATTTGGTCATTCAGTCCAAATTATGTCCCATGTAACCCCACAGGATATCACTGTTATTGTTGATGCATTGCACTGCAGTAGACTATTGTAGGATACACAAAGAAGAATGTACATAAATATGTCAGTTTCCAAAAATAGTGAGAATTACTGGAATATTTTAAATATGGTAAAATTGAAATTAGGTTTTATCTAAAGGAGTAAGACACAATCATGAGTACTCGAGTGTAAAAGAACGACATTTCATCAAGCGATAACTTGTTGGTACTTTTATCCAAGACTATACACTACTTCCATCTTGTCCAGCTAGCTAGACCAATCAGCGTTTCGGACTAGCATTATGAACGTATGCACGAATCACATTCTAATGACATCTCAAAGACAAGGTTGTGGAGGGTGTTTTAGATTGGACACACCCCAGTTCTGAAGAAATAACCGTTAGGTTTCAAGAGAATCATCTGTTGTTACAGATTCTGCAATAGATGTCAGAAGTGGTACTCCGGACTGAACGTAAGAATTCCCGCCCACCCAAAGAATTAAACGCCTGTAGCAACAGTCTCTAAGCGAAAGTAAGATAGACTCTGCAATATCAAAAGCACATGCAGAATTGATCCAGCTTACACTATTTTTCAGGGTGAGACGGTGAATGAACCAGTAGAACACGTTTGGAAGTTCTACACTGCATCCTATTCCAGCCAGATGTAAATAATAATGATCAAATATTTAGTGAATCATGGAAAAATAAACTGGTCCCATACTATACCACAAATACTATCGACAGTGTAGATAGCTGGAAGGACTGAAAACCCGCAGTCAGCCAAAGAACTAACTTGGTGCGTGACGCTGAAATACATGGCATACAAGTAAATAACCGGACAACAAGGGTCACGTTTACTTTCTTAGCAAGATAGCTACAATGTGCACTTTTGATTTTTAAGATGGTTTTTGTATGCGATACTGCAGACAAACGGGTTAATCTTAAGGTATCTATACAGTGTTTTTCTGCTGTAATTCTCCAAAGTAGAACGCTGCATTTTCCTTTCGCTATCGACCAGAGTCAAGAAGTTGACAAGTCCAACACATTCACACATCTGTCATTGTTGAGTCCATTGTGACAGTTCGCCGCGTTTTGACAGATACTGCCAGGATCCTTTTCAACAATGTGAATCATGTATATGTTGTGGACAGAGCGGTAAATCTGATCCAATTCGTCTGAGAGTTGGCGCTGGCCTAGTTTTTCATTAGTCGTTTCCAGATATTCTACTTCGAAAGAAAATGTATATTCTTGCTTTAATTTGTGACGGGCACAATAGTGGATGACTGGGTGTGCATCGCTGACATACTGTGTTGTTTACCAAATTAATCGAACTAGTGGTTGTTACTCACAAAATGGTACGTACACATTAATATATGTTGTTTGACTTCCAAATAAACAGCCATTAAAGAGTTCTGAGTATCTGTTAAGTCTCCTCATGGTTTGACTCATTATTTCATATGTACTGCTGTAACATGATAGAGAAACGGGCCCAATTTTCTTGGGCAGCAGTGATGAGCTCGCATGTTACTTGACATAGTGCATCCTTATCGGGTATAAATGTAATGAGCTTAAAAATGCGGCTTAGCGACGCTGTTATAGTGTGCACTTTCGACTGTCATCAGAGCGTAGTGAGATCGTATTTTCACAGAGTTGGATTTTTTATGGGAGGCTCGACCGCCTTGCGTTTCAACTTGATCTAGTTTGGTTCATTCACGTCAGAGAACAATTCCTGAGAATCCTGTGTTTGACAGTTTGATCAGGTAACTGAATTCTTCAAAGTGGCTCTGACTATAAGTGAAAGTTGTTCATTTCTGTAATTTTTCTTATTGTCTGTAATGCCTTTCTCTTATGATGATCGATCTTGTTTTTCACGACTCTGTGCTTGCAAGCTATTCTTCTCAGTAATTGTCCAAGTAAAAAGCCCATGCTTTATCTGACGTAGCTCATTTAAGTTATTGGAATAAATACTGACTGACGCAATTTTTTGAGAAAATCACTTTGAATCTCCTCATTTGCTACATGTCACACTTACGTAATGCGTTTTCTTTTTAAAAAAAACTTGTCAAGTGTTTAACTCATTCTCCACGCCAACGTTGACGCACAGCATGTCAATTCTACTTTATTCGTTCAACTCATTTAGTTAAGAAAATGAGTTTAATTGAACGGCACTGTTCCTGTCAATGCTCAACCGCCATACAACTGCGAAGAGGAGAACAAACCTCAAATGTAAAGCAAAACAAAAGAGAAATAATGAGACCTAATTGCTAAAACTACCGATATCTAAGCATAATCATTCAACCTTAAGGTGCCTACCCTATACAACTAGACGACCGAGCTGCAACTGCAGGTAAGCGATCCACAACAAGACAGCCTCCCCGAACCTTTTAGCGTCCCAATTAATTAATCACACTCAGCTCAGTCAAACAACAATAACGTTTATACTACTGAACCCAGCAAATAATCATCTCTCCTGACATCTCCAGTCACCGACATCATGAATCGCAAGGGCTTCAGCATGGTAGATATACCCGCCAAACAGCAGTCAATCCCTTAGTAACTGACTTGAATACTTTAGGCCGGACTCGAGTTCTGCTTCGTTGCAGCGTACATAGCAGTGGATAAATCCCGGTACACGTCCTCTCAGGCGATCATGTTAATCAATGGACAACCAACTTTATTCTAACTAAAACTGAACAGTTACATCTGCACGCTCAGATACATTCGGTTGAAATTAATACCTAGCTTACCCGACCAGCTAATTATCATTGAATTTGATAAAAATTTTGTACAAACTGTAATGTTAACTAAACGATTTTTGAACCGATTTGTCTCCCGTTGTTATACCTTATATAAATTGAACATCACCCACAACTGATCGCAGCTGTCGCATTCCCATAGACTTTCCAGTCGGTTAACAGACAGTACCTGTGTCTTCTCTCGAGGCGATCGGGCAACCTGATCATTACTCACAAGCGGAAATGGTTGAGTGTTCACATATGGTTGAAATAAAACTAAATCCCCGACTACTCATCAGTAATCTAAAATATCGCCTAGCAGGTTTATTGAGATCGGAGATTTCGACCTGTCTAGGAAGTCCTAGTCGAGGGATCATCGATTGGAGTTAACAGACAGTAACTGTGTCTTCATTTCGAGATCGGGATCGGACAACCTGATCATTACTCACAAGCGAAAGTGGTTGAGTGCTCACATATGATAATTCGGTCGTGTCTAATGTGAGGTCAATGGCATAGTGGTAAACAGGATTGCCTCATGAACACCTTGGCCGTGGTTCAAGTATTGGCAGTGGCGATGATATGCACTACTGACGAGCTGTAATGAGAGCGAAACTCAGGTCTATTGCTTCTTTTCAAAAGGAGCCGACTGGAAAGTCTATAGGAATGCGACAGCTGCAATCAATTGTGGGTGATGTTCAATCTAGATGAAAATCAAAATCCCCTACTACACATCAGTTATACTTTAGGCATGTTTTAGGTTTATTCACCAAATACCACACAGCTAGCCTTGATTTGACTTGAAAATAAGGCATTCTCTGAGCCTATGTGAATGTATGTCAAATGTCGCTACTGAATATGCATGGGTTTGTTTTCGGGGACGTTCAGCGATCAAACTAGTACCAAAATAGTTTTTCCACACCAGTTACAAGGTAAGGCATGCAAACACAGGAACATGGGAATATCTCGTTGGATTTCTAGAGGTAATCAGCAATAAATAAGCGTTTGCTTACAAAAGGTTGTACGTCTCTGCATAAGATAATGTGTCGTTCACCATCTATACAGTGGTTTGTCTGTCATCATATCTTTTATTTGAGACTGTCCACTGCAACCAGTCGTCCGAATCATTTCCACTGACGACACATTAGTGGTTGGTAGTGATTTCTAGCCTTAACTATAATGGCATGAAGGGTGAATCTCAGGATAGAAAGAGGGTTGAAAACTCAATCTAAAAACCTTGTGGTAGACTAACACAACCGACATTTAGGTTTCCTCAACATGCAAGCCGGTAAATGAAGATAAAACTACACCTATGGAACAACCTCTTACTACGTTTACCATCCTAAGTCAGAATCACAGAAACTTTTGTCAAACAGTAACTACAGTCAGCTCACTTAATATAAACCAACACCATAGTCCCTAACACTACCAGCCTGAAAACAAGTAGGTCACAAAGACCCCAACCAAACAGACGAACAAGACTCTCGACTTATTACCAGACGTTTTCACTTCTCTAATCTATGTCATTCACCAACTACAGCATACCATACGCCAGTGTGTTAGGGAGCTGGCAAAATGTGGGTCTAATAAATTGAGAGTTTTATCTCCAGTACCAAGAGTGTATTAAGTGAATTCAAAGTTTGTGTGTTTAAAGTTAGTGTAATCTTCTTCTTCGTCTTAAAGCACATTTAACGCAAAACTTGTATTTCATTTAACCTTAAGGTTTGCATTCAATAACCCACAGTGCAAAGAGTTTTACTCACCACCAAAGAAACACGAGAGTTGGATGCCAGATATGCAAATCAATTTAGGATCTCTGATATTCCATGTTTGGGTTAAGTTTCATGTATTGTATAGTGTTAGCAAGAAGGCATTTTAAATATTGAGTCGAAGTTGTGAAAGTGATTATCAGAAGGGGGCCCTCATGAAAACAGTCAGACTGCACAAGTGTAAATCAACATGTCTCAAAGTCGGCATTTAGGAAGCGATACCAGAAAAGTGAATGGGAAGAAGATCAGAAGGATGCCTCAAATATCTGAGTATGTGAGAATGAAGAATGGTTTTGAGTGACTTTTAGCTCAACCCTGTTAAGATGATACAATAGCTGTTGCCTTCGATGACGACGGTCCATCACAGTAATCTTTGAACTTATACCTCACCATATGTCACATTATATTAAAAATATTTCTAGCCTTCACTATTCTAGTTTTAATATCCACGTGATACACGTTGAGAAAAGAAATAAGGAAACTACCTAGGGGATGCTAACGACCCGATGAGCTGGAAATTAGTGAAATCGCTGATTCAGAAGATTAGACCATGTATAGGATGATGAAATGACAAAATCGTCCGATTCAGATCCAGTCTGTTTTGATATGATTATAAATCATATAGCAATGAGCCAATCATGTGTTTGCAGGCAACTGTAACCAATTAAGTGTATCATCGTCAGGATTCCTGCGGATTAGTCATTTACCAACCAGTACAAAAGTCGGAGACCTGCTTAATTGATTAGCAAGGGAATTTTGTCCACTGAAGAACATCCATGTGATCATCGTCGTATGATCTGACGAATGAAAGTGACCGCAGACATCAATGACCTAGGAATTGTAAGCCGTTTCCGTTTCTCAAGAAGGGATTTAGGAGTCTACCTGGCTGGGAGCCGATGATGGTCACAAGTAATTGTATCAAGTGGTGTGATTTGCGTTATTTTTCTAATAAATCTTTTGCGGAGAAACACCCATTAGCATTAAAACGACGAACGGGTTATTTCTGATCAGTTTTCGGGTTCCACTTAATATTAATTTTTTCCACTGAGAAGTTACCGACTTGAATTTTTCCGATTACATTAATTCTATACCTCTTCCAGAGTTTTGAGAAGTCACGAAATTACATATGATTCAGACTGAGACTGTTACAAACGGATATCATGGCATGAGTTAAAAGTTCATCTACACATGGCCTCAATATTGGCTTCTAGCGATAAAAGTTGCTAGTCCGTCTGAGTATGTACCAGTGCGCAACTCATCTGAGCATCGATGAGTCGATAGCATAGACCAGGTGACCGAACATCGTTTAACTGCATCCGTCTCTCATTAGGATATGTTTGTATCAAGATGGTGATGTGGATAGTCGATCAAATTATGCTCACATGGGTACAGTCAAAAAAAACTTTTGAAACGATTAAAGTCAGTGGATAACAGCTCAAAGTTGTGAGTATATTATATTAACCTACTGCTCCCATTTTTTTCAGATGCTGAATTTGGGGAGAACTAATTCACTCAACCGCCAGACACTCATGGTGAAATTGCTCACCGTTATCCTGGTCTAACGGAAAATATGCTTGCTCATGGTGTGCATTCGACTGTCACCACTAAATCTATTTTTCGAAATAAAGATAATAGCTCTAATATCATTGGATTCAGACAGGAGATGTTTGTTGTCAAAAGAGTTTTGGTTTCTGAAGTTGCGACAAACAATGTTTCAAAACCCGTTTTGTCCAATCAAGAAACATTTCTGTTTTGGCGTCGACTCAGGTAACGATGGATGAAGTTGGCGGTGGTCAGTTCATTGAGACGAGAAGTATTTTTGAAGAATTCGGCGAAAAATATGGAACCATTTGTAATCCTCAATTCACCCAGGCGATTCGTAAGCAACTTTGTTTGGTGGAAGAGAGGAAATGGTTGATCGAACTTATGTCAAATAAAACTGAAAACTGTGGATTTTATTGTACAATATCGCAGAAGAT